>JAODAL010006023.1:0-137653 GCA_025379985.1 Phyllomedusa bahiana
GACCCCCCAACACCCCTTGCTGGAGAGGCGCAGAGCTGCCCTTTGAGCCCAAAGCAGCACCTCTCCCAGGGCGTCGGTCCAGAGCAGAGGGTTTAACCCTAACTGGGCGTTGACACAAATAAACAGAAGGCTGCCTGCCTGGACGTATGACAAAGAGACTGTGAAAAACTCTTCCATACCTTTTACATTTTTTATCTTTCTGAACTTGGAGCGAACTGCAGGTGGTAAGTGAGCAAAGAGGGGTGTAGGACATGGAGGTAGAGGTACAAGAGAAGGTGCTCCTTCCAATGCTGGCGACAACACGCAAGCCAGCACATTGTCGCTTGCAGGACCATCAGGCCTTTCATCGCTGGGTCGATGCCCTGTGAATCTCAGTAATGAACAGCGTCGCCAATCTGTTCTTCAATGATTAAAGCAACCTGCATCCAGTAGTTTTACCTCCTCGTCCTCCCAGTCACGGCCACGAATGTTATCATCATTATTGTCAGCATCCATCCAAACTGAAGCGAAGGCAGGCCAAATGTCAACTTGTGTACCCACCACTGTGGATAATACATTTAATGAAGACCTCTTTGATGACACAATGTGGTTGGGTTCAGAAGGCATTTCAAAAGATCAAGAGGCCAAAGAGGATGATTTAGTCTGCTCTGATGCACAATCACTGATGCCATCAGAGGAGGAGAAGGAATTCGGTCAGTCGCCACAAATCCTGAGCAGTCGACAACGCCTTGCAGTGCCTGTTGCTTGTAGCCCACAGCTCCAGGATGTAGAATGTCAGGACGAGGAAGTCACCTGTGCTGCTGATGATGACATTGCGGATCCAATGTGGTGTTTTCAGCATAATTTGCTTGCGAGCACTTCATCACTGGATGAAGAGGAAGATGATGGGGTAGTGTCAGTACGGGTCCGGCCTCAAAAAGGGAGAGGGTGGTAGCACAAGTCCGCTATGATTATTCCGCCAACCTTGATCAGCGGAAACACAGCTCCTCGCTTATTGCCATCGAAAAGGTTCAGGACCACTGAAGCCTGGGCCTTTTTTGATCAAGCCTCAGATTTGCTCAGCGATGTCATATGCCGCATTTGCCATAAATGCATCAGTAGAGGGAAGAATGTTAAGTGTTTAACCACCACAAACATGTCTAGTCACGTGTAGAGAGTGCATGAGTTGAAATGGAGGGAACACTTGGCAAAAAAAGGCCACACCGGTCCTGGGCTTCCAACCACTGTCACACCCTCTGTCTCCGCCTCCTCCGCCATTTTTAAGAAGAAGCGTTCCTCAGCAGCATGAGCAATGATCAGCCTCCGCTTCAGCCTCCACCATCACCTGAGTAGCACCAGCACCACCAGAGACATAGCCTTCCCCTTCTCCTTCCACCAGTTTCACCTGCACACCATACAACGGCCAGTCTAGCAGCCAGCCTTCCTTTTACCAGGGGTGGGAGCAGAAAAAATACTTTAACCCAAACCATCCAAAGCCAAAAGCCTGAATGTCGTCAATGCCAGGCTTTTGGCCTTGGAAATGTTGCCTTTCCGTCTGTTGGACACAGATGGGTTCCGCCATTTCATGGCCCTTGCCTGCCCCCAATACCAGATGCCAAGCAGGCCTTTCTTTTCCAGAAAAGCCGTCTCTGCCCTGGCCAGCCACGTGTCATCTAAAATCTTCAGCGTGTTGTCTGCATCTGTGTCCGGCAAAGTCCATCTCACCACCGATACATGGACTAGTAAGCACGGCCAAGGCCGCTATATCTCTGTGACAGCTCACTGGGTGAGCTGGGTGGATGTCTCTGGTGGTGACGGTGGCTCACAGGCTTGGCGCACGCTCTTCAAAACCGCAGGGATGGTGCATGGTTCTTTCTCCCAAGGTTCACTGGTAGCATCATGTGCCCAGAGAAACCAGGCCGTGTTGAAATTAATATGTCTTGGAGATCGTCAACACACAGGTCAGGAGCTGTAGACGGCTCTTCACAACGAGACCGAGCGCTGGCTGGGTGACAAGAACCTTGTGCCAGGCAAGGTGGTGTGCGATAATGGGCAAAATCTCGTTGTCCAGAAATTTCTAAGCGCTACCCGGGTCTGTACTGCCTGCTGAGGAAGGCTCGAGGTCTGAGCTCACACTTCCGTCATTCGCACCTTGCTTCGTCCCGGCTGGCTGAGTTTCAGAGTCAGCTTGTCCTCCCTGTCAACCGTCTCATTGTTGACGTGGCAAAACGCTGAAATTCCACCATCCACATGCTCCAGCGATTGTGGCAGCAGCACAATGCCATTACGCAGAACGGAGTGACACATGGCCTGATAAGCAGCTGTGCGGACCTCGGGGTGTTGAGCCACTGAGAGTGGAGGCAGGTGAAAGAGCTATACACCATCCTTGCGAGTTTTGAAGAAGCCACCAAAATGGTCAGTGCAGACAATGCTCTTGTCAGCATGACCATTGTGGTGATCTTAATTCTGTAACAAGTGTTGGACACTTTGAAACAGCAGGTCCACCAGCGATGGAGGAGGAGACGGACACAGATGCAGACACAGAGCCTTACTCTCCATCGAATCCAGTAGGCCCGACAGTTTCACAACTTTATCGGTCTTCGTTAGGCGGTGGTTCAAGGCAGCGCCTCAGCTCTCAGGGTTCATCATCATGAGGTTCATGAGGCCGAGGAAGCGGAGGAGGAGGATGAGGTATTCCTTGACACTGACGTTACCGATGTCCCTGCCTTAGAAAGAGGTTGGAATGGATTTGAGGAGGAGGAGGAAGATGAGGAAGATCAGTTTGCTAGTGCCCCTCGACCCAGAGGCTTGTGAAATCAAGGCTCCATCTCTCACATGAGTGCTTGGATGCTCCATTTTCTCCAACATGACCCTCGCATTAAGGCCATTAAACTGAACAAAAGTTACTGGGTGGCCACCCTCCTCGATCCCCGGTACAAAGCAAAACTCAGCACTTTCGTTCCACCCACCTAAATGGAGAGTAAAATTCAGGAATTGGAGACCGTGCTGATTGATCAACTGAAGACATCTGTTGCGTCTGCTTCACGTTCTTCAAATGTCACGGTGGAACAACGTCAGCAACGTGACAGCAGTAGAGTGCCAAGTAGCCGTAGCGGTAGCAGCAGCAGCAGCAAACATTGTGGTAGAAGCCTAATGGGTGACCTATGGCAATCCTTAATTACCACCTCACCAACGCATGTAATGCAGGACACACATGCGACACACAGAGACCGGCTTAAGATCATGGTGCATGACTGTCTGCGTCTCAACACCGATGTTTTTGGCTATGTTCTGGACCCAATCGACTTCTGGGTATCCAAAATGGATGAATGGCCCGAGCTTGCTTGCCATGCCATAGAGGTGTTGTCCTGCCCAGCAGCCAGTGTCATATTTGAGCGGACCTTCAGCACAGCTGGAGGAGTCATTACAGACAAACGCATCCGACTTTCCACTGATAATGTGGATCGTTTGACTTTCATCAAGTTGAACCAGGCGTGGATCTCTGATGATGTTGTGGCCCCAATTGCCGAGGTCACCGATTAGTTGCCGGTCTACTTCACATTCCTCTTCCAAAAGAAATGGTCGTCTTGAAATTTATTTTTAAAATGATCATTTTTTTACTGCAATTTTTATTCTGAGTGCCCAAAAGGTCATTTTGCTGGTTTTGTGGTTAGGAGACTGTAAAATGTACCAATTGTACATGGTTTCATTTAAGAAACGTATTCCATTTACTACTTCTTTAGGGTCATAGTGCTGTGAGATACAGCTATAATCAAGGTCCTTTGGAATAGAAATGTGGGTTCTAAGTGGCATTTCTCCCTCACAATTTATAACAGTGGCTGAGAAGTAATTTTATAATTTTTTGGGTCATGTTGCTGTGAAATACAGCTATACTACATGTCCCATTGTAAAAAATGTGTTTTCTAACGGACATTTGTTATTCACAACTGTCAACAGTGGCCGAAGAGCCATGTTTTGAATTGTATGGGGCAAGGTGCTGTCAAAAACAGGAATAGGTAGGACACTGTTAATGGACACATATTGCAAAATGACTTGCAATCCCGGTAGTGAGACAACCCATTTAATACAATAAAAAAAGAGAAACAAAGAAGTGGTGGAATTCCATCCTTTTTTAAAAATTTGTTTTCTAGTATGAAACTACTTAAAAACTTGCATGTACAAAATAGCTGATACAAATATTCCTCTGAATTGTATAGGGTAGGTACAGAAAGACTTGAACAGATGTGGGTTATTCAGAGGACATGGAGTATGGAGCACATTTGCCACCCCAAGAACAGAGACAATTTCCTATAGCACGTTGAGTAAAATGAGAAAAAGAAAGCCAAGAAAAAGGCACCTGAGTGGAACAGGAGCATCAACCACTAGGATTTCCAAGTGAAGCTCAATTGGTCCGCACTGATACGGAGGGGCAAGAGCTCTTGTAGAGGATGAAATTTCTCAAGCACTACCTAGGTCTTAACTGTGTACTGAGGAAGGCTGGAAGTCTTAGTTCACACTTACGCTTCCACACTCTGCTTCAGCACGACTGTTTTCGTTGCTGTGTCATATGGGCATTTTTGCAGTGTTAATACATGAGAGACGCAAGCCCTGGCTCTCACCACACCAACTGTAACTCCGGCCCTATTAGCTGAACCTGCGTGTTAATAGATTACGGTTGCCAGCCCTGGCTCTCACCACACCCACTGTAAGTCCGGCCCTGCCAGCTGAACCTCCGTGATCCATGTTTACAGCCTCACCTGCCTTGTTCAGTAATTTCCTTCAACCCACTTGACAGTAGAATGCAGGATTTTCCGACAGGCCTCGTTGACCTACTGGGGACATCTATTTCGTTTGCTTCACATTCTAATGTCATGGTAGAACAATGTCACCAGTAAAATGGCAAGTAGCTCTAGCAGCAGCAGTATTGGGAAACTAGTTTTTTTTAATATAGTTTATTTCTTATTACGAAATTTTCTGCTGATGGTCCAAAAGGACACCTGTGCGGGTTTTTGGGTCATGCTGCGTTACAGGATATGGCTAGTCCATTTACCTAAAATACTGCTTCAAAGACTTCTTTCTTCCGGCACTTTTCAATATGTGGGTCATGCAGGTTTTAGGGTTAAGCTGTGGTACAGGACAGTGATAGTCAATGGCCAGTTCAACTAAATAGGTGGTTCAAATAGTACGGCCTCCTAGCACTTGGTAATTTGTGGGTCAGACAGGCTTAAGGAAATACACAAATTAATTAGGCTGTGCACATCCATATATTTTGAAAAACGTAAGCATAGGTGCACACTGGTAAGGCAATAGCATAAATCGAATACAAATATCAGTGGCACACTACAAAACTAAGTAAAACATCAAGGTATATAGGAGTTTTTTGAAAATGCATTACTGCTAAGGAAAATATGAAAAACCTGGGATTCTTAGTTTACAGTTTTTGATCAAGAATTGTTTAAGCTCCCCTCCCAAAAGCGTCAAGGGGATCCCAGCACAGGTGAGTCCCTAACACTAACATGTTACCTCACTAGGAGTCCATTCAGACTACAACCTCTCAGGGAGTGATAGGAACTTGCTACTGAATTATCCTGCACTGGTTTAAAAGAGGTAAGGGGAGTGCAGCAAGCCAATGAGGTTGTCATCCCTCAAATAGACTACACAAATTAATTAGGCTGTGCACATCCATATATTTTGAAAAACGTAAGCATAGGTGCACACTGGTAAGGCAATAGCATACATCTAATACAAATATCAGTGGCACACCACAAAACTAAGTAAAACATCAAGGTATATCGGAATTTTTTGAAAATGCATTACTGCTAAGGAAAATATGAAAAACCTAAGATTCTTAGTTTACAGCTTTTGATCAAGAATTGTTTAAGCTCACCTCCCAAAAGCGTCAAGGGGATCCCAGCACAGGTGAGTCCCTAACACTAACATATTACATTTTAGTCCATTCAGACTAATTAATTTGTGTAGTCTATTTGAGGGATGGCAACCTCATTGGCTTGCTGCACTCCCCTTACCTCTTTTAAACCAGTGCAGGATAATTCAGTAGCAAGTTCCTATCACTCCCTGAGAGATTGTAGTCTGAATGGACTCCTAGTGAGGTAACATGTTAGTGTTCGGGTCTCACCTGTGCTGGGATCCCCTTGACGCTTTTGGGAGGTGAGCTTAAACAAGTCTTGATCAAAAACTGTAAACTAAGAATCCCAGGTTTTTCATATTTTCCTTAGCAGTAATGCATTTTCAAAAAATTCCTATATACCTTGATTTATTACTTAGTTTTGTAGTGTGCCAATGATATTTGTATTAGATGTATGCTATTACCTTACCAGTGTGCACCTATGCTTACGTTTTTCAAAATATATGGATGTGCACAGCCTAATTAATATGTGTAGTCTATTTGAGGGATGGCAACCTCATTGGCTTGCTGCACTCCCCTTACCTCTTTTAAACCAGTGCAGGACAATTCAGTAGCAAGTTCCTATCACTCCCTGAGAGGTAGTAGTCTGAATGGACTCCTAGTGAGGTAACATGTTAGTGTTAGGGACTCACCTGTGCTGGGATCCCCTTGACGCTTTTGGTAGGGGAGCTCAAAAAATTCTTGATCAAGAACTGTAAACTAAGAATCCCAGGTTTTTCATATTTTTTCTGAGCAGTAATGCATTTTCAAAAAATTTCTATATACCTTGATGTTTTACTTAGTTTTGTAGTGTGCCACTGATATTTGCATTAGATATATGCTATTGCCTTACCAGTGTGCACCTATGCTTACGTTTTTCAAAATATATGGATGTGCACAGCCTAATTAATATGTGTAGTCTATTTGAGGAATGACAACCTCATTGACTTGCTGCACTCCCCTTACCTCTTTTAAACCAGTGCAGAATAATTCAGTAGCAAGTTCCTATCACTCCCTGAGAGTTTGTAGTCTGAATGGACTCCTAGTGAGGTAACATGTTAGTGTTAGGGACTCACCTGTGCTGGGATCCCCTTGACGCTTTTGGGAGGTGAGCTTAAACAATTCTTGATCAAAAACTGTAAACTAAGAATCCCAGGTTTTTCATATTTTCCTTAGCAGTAATGCATTTTCAAAAAATTCCTATATACCTTGATGTTTTACTTAGTTTTGTAGTGTGCCACTGATATTTGTATTAGATGTATGCTATTGCCTTACCAGTGTGCACCTATGCTTACGTTTTTCAAAATATATGGATGTGCACAGTCTTATTAATTTGTGTAGTCTATTTGAGGGATGGCAACCTCATTGGCTTGCTGCACTCCCCTTACCTCTTTTAAACCAGTGCAGGATAATTCAGTAGCAAGTTCCTATCACTCCCTGAGAGGTTGTAGTCTGAATGGACTCCTAGTGAGGTAACATGTTAGTGTTAGGGACTCACCTGTGCTGGGATCCCCTTGACGCTTTTGGGAGGTGAGCTTAAACAATTCTTGATCAAAAACTGTAAACTAAGAATCCCAGGTTTTTCATATTTTCCTTAGCAGTAATGCATTTTCAAAAAATTCCTATATACCTTGATGTTTTACTTAGTTTTGTAGTGTGCCACTGATATTTGTATTAGACAGGCTTAAAGGTCATGCTGCGGTCCAGGACAGGGATAGTCAATGATCAATTTATCTTAAATGGTGGTTCAAAAAATACTGCCTCTTTGCACTTGGTAATCTATGGGTCATGCAGATTTAAGGGTCATGCTGCGGTCCAGGACAGGCAGAGTTAATGTCCAGTTCAACTAAAATGGTGGTTCAAAGACTCCTTTTTCCTGCACTTTTTAATCTGTGGGTCATGCAGGTTTAAGGATCATGATGTGGTACAGGACAGGTATTGTCAATGTACAGTTCAACTAAAATGATGGTTTAAAGACTCCTATTTCTGGCACATTTTAATTTGTGGGTAATGTAGGTTTAAGGGTCATGCTGCGGTCCAGGACAGGGATAGTCAATGTCCAGTTCAACTAAAATGGGGGTTCAAAGACTCCTTTTTCTGGAACTTTTTAATCTGTTGGTCATGCAGGTTTGAGGGTCATGCTGTGGTACAGGGCAGGTAAAGTCAATGTCCAGTTCAACTAAAATTTTGGTTCAAATAATACGGCCTCCAAGCACTTGGTAATCTGTGGGTCATGCAGATATAAGGGTTATGCTGCAGTCCAGGACAGGGATACTCAATGTCCAATTTAACTAAAATGGTGGTTCAAATAATACTGTCTTCTTGGACTTGGTAATCTGTGGGTCATAAAAATTTAAGGGTCATGCTGCGGTCCAGGACAGGCATATTCAATGTCCAGTTCAATTAAAATGGTGGTTCAAAAACTCCTTTTTCCAACTCCTTTTAATCTGTGGGTCATGCAGATTTAAGGGTCATGCTGTGGTACAATACAGGTATAGTCAATGTCCAGTTCATCTAAAATGGTGGTTCAAAGACTCCTTTTTCCAGCACTTTTTAATTTGTGTGTCATATAGGCTTAAGGGTCATGCTGCGGTCCAGGACAGGGATAGTCAACGTCCTATTCAAATAAAATGGTGATTCAAATAATACTGCCTCCTTGCACTTGCTAATCTATGGGTCATGCAGATTTAAGGGTCATGCTGCGGTCCAGGACAGGGATAGTCAGTGTCCAGTTCAACTAAAATGGTGGTTCAAAGACTAATTTTTCGACACTTTTTAATTTGTGGGTCAGACAGGTTTAAGGGTCATGCTGTGGTACAGGACAGGGATAGTGAATAGTCTGTGATTTTTTTTCTGTGACTCTTTTTGCCTAATTGTCTTGCCTAAGATGTTGCACGGATCCATTTTACTGTTGTGGATGTTAATTCCAGCTTCTCCTCACCTGTTTGGGTGTAAGAATGAAGGTGTTGTTCCTCTCCCACAGACTTTAATGGACATCGGCGATAATCTGTTATCGACTATCGGATATCGTCATGATAATTGCCGATATCGAACATCGACTCGATAACAATTGTTGACACAATCGCTCATCACTAAAGAGGATCTATTAAGGCATATACATCAGGAGGAGAGAAACACACAGGGCCCAATTGTCAATCAGAACTCAGCATTCATTTTTAAACTGCTCTGGGAAAATGAAAGCTGAACTCTGATTGATTGCTATGAGTAACAAAGTAGTATAATGTTGTACCGTGTTAGCCATAGAAAGTAGTAGAATAGTGAAGAAATCAGACGATACCTTTAAGAGGCTAACTGAGTATATTTGATAGTGAGCTTTCGAGAGGACTAGCTCTCTTCTTCAGACATGATGTTATACAACAAACTGAAAATACACAGACTTTTTATGCACACAAGACATGGATCTTCAGAGGAGCTTAGAATTCTTAAAAATAACAAAATGCAAAATATAGGTAGAGCAGTTATTTACAACCTGTCAAGAATTAAACAGTCTGGAAACTTGTGAGGCGTGACGGGAGTGATCAGTAATTATTTCTCTTATCTTTATAATGCACTCAGTGGAGATTTGTTGCACTCACAGTTCACACATAGCTTGACATGAAGCTGGCATGAATATTTAACCCATTTTGCAGAGTTTTAATTTTTTGCATTAATTTATATTCCCATTCCTTCCTCTCCCTCAGAGTCTTAAAATCTCCCATTAAGATCGTAACCTGTAACTCTTCCATGGAATGATTTTCTCCAGAGAAATGTGCGGCCTTGGCAGATCAGTTCTGTTGTTGTTAATGGTGAATCTGTGTGAATTCATATGCTGGCTGAGTCTCTGCCCTGTTTCCCCCACATAGAGGCCTGTGGTAGGACATTGCATACACATAATCAGATACACCACATTACTAGACCTGCAGGAATATGTCCCCCTAATTCTGTGCACCTGCTGGGACTGTGGGACAGGTACACTGTCAGCAGTGTGGTTGTGTCTGCAGGTCTTGCACCTGTTCTGCAGGCAGGGTGAGGTGCCATTTTCAGTTGGGGCCTTCAGAGCGCTCCGGACAATAATGCGCCGCAGGTTTGGTGGTTGCCGAAAGGAGAGGAGAGGGGGACTGGGAATATGTCTTTGAGTCTGTTGTCCCTATGTAGCACAGGTTGAAGTTCCTTGGCAATCTTTCGTAGGATCTCCAGCTGTGGGTTGTAGGTGACAACTAGGGGCACTCGTTCTTCCTTCTGGGTCTCTTTGTATGTGAGCAGACTGTCTCTGTTGATGGCGGCCGCTTTGCTGATTTGGTTGTCAGTCAATTTTGGTCTGTATCCAAGTTTGAGAAATTTTGTCCTCAGATCCAGAAGGTGCTTGTCCAGGTCTGCTTTGTCGGAGCAAATACGATTGTACCGTATAGCCTGGCTGTAGATAATCGACTGTTTTGTGTGCTTGGGTGGAAGCTGTCATTCCTGAGGTAGGCCGTTCTGTCTGTCGGTTTGTGGTATACTGATGTGAGTAGCCGGTGGTCTTTGATGTGTATTGTAGTATCCAGAAAGTGGATTTTGCTCTCTGAATAGGTAAGTTTAAGGTTAATGGTGGGGTGAAAGTTATTGAAGTCATTATGGAATTGAATTAGGGCCTCCTCGCCCGCAGTCCAGATGACAATGATATCATCAATATAACGGAGGTACATCATGGGTTTGGTGTTGCATGTTGATAAATATGCTCCTTCCAGTGCCGCCATAAAGAGATTTGCATATTGGGGCGCACATCTGGACCCCATGGAAGTTCCCATTTGCTGTAGATACAGGTCTTCTCCAAAAGTAAAATAGTTGTGGCTGAGTATGAACTTGATGAGCTGTGTGACTGGTTTCGTTGCAAACTCCATCCTTGTGGGGAATGTTTGTATACAAGGATTCTACATCCATGGTGGCCAAAATGGTGCCCTCAGGAAGTGGACCGAGGGCATTGAGTTTGTTAAGAAGGTCTGTTGTGTCCTGGATGTAGCTTGGAGTATCTTTGACCAGGGGTTTTAGGAGATTTTCCACCCAACCTGAGATATTCTCTGTCAGTGTCCCAATGCCCGAAATGATAGGCCTCCCAGGGTTGCCATCTTTATGGATCTTGGGGAGCATATAGAAGCAGCCCGGCTTGGGATCCTCTGGGATAAGCAATTCCACCTGGAAGATTTGCAAGTAACGGTCTTAATGGGAGATTTTAAGACTCTGAGGGAGAGGAAGGAATGGGAATATAAATTAATGCAAAAATTTAAAACTCTGCAAAATGGGTTAAATATTCATGCCAGCTTCATGTCAAGCTATGTGTGAACTGTGAGTGCAACAAATCTCCCCTGATTTCATATAAAGATAAGAGAAATAATTACTGATCACTCCCGTCACGCCTCACAAGTTTCCAGACTGTTTAATTCTTGACAGGTTGTAAATAACTGCTGTACCTATATTTTGCATTTTGTTATTTTTAAGAATTCTAAGATCCTTTGAAGATCCATGTCTTGTGTGTATAAAAAGTCTGTGTATTTTCAGTTTGTTGTATAACATCAGTCTGAAGAAGAGAGCTAGTCCTCTCGAAAGCTCACTATCAAATATACTCAGTTAGCCTCTTAAAGGTATCGCCTGATTTCTTCACTATTCTACTATGAGTAACAAAGACAGTCTTACTGTTAGTAAGAAAATTTTGATAAATGGGGCATGCTGTGTCTCTGAATAGTCCTGGTAAGGCCTATATTTATTTATTTATTGTGGGTAGTGTTGAGCGATTACGTAGGCTATCGACATCGGTCGATGGTCGATAGTCGGCCATCATCGACAAGATATTCGATGGTCGATCATAGATGGTCGCCGATGACCATTAAAGTCTATGGGAGAGCAACAACACCTTCATTCTTACACCCAAACAGGGCTGGAGAAGCTGGAATTAAAATCCACAACAGTCAAATGGATATGTGCTACATCTTAGGCAACACACTTAGGTTATAAAAGCCACAGAAAAAAATCACAGACCATTCACTATCCCTGTCTTGTCCCACAGCATGACCCTTAAACCTGCATCACCCACAAATTAAAAAGTGCCAGAAGGCAGTATTATTTGAACCATCATTTTACTTGAACTGGACATTGACTATCCCTGTCCTGGAACGCAGCATGAGCCCCAAACCTGCATGACCCCAGATTAAAAAGTGCCGGAAAAGAAGTCTTTTAACCACCATTTAGGTTTCACTGGACATAGACTATCCCTGTCCTGAGCCACAGCATGAGCCACAAACCTGCATGACCCCAGATTAAAAAGTGCCGGAAAAAGGAGTCTTTCAACCACCTTTTTAGTTTCACTGGACATTGACTATACCTGTCCTGGGCCACAGCATGAGCCCCAAACCTGCATGACCCCAGATTAAAAAGTGCCGGAAAAAGGAGTCTTTCAACCACCATTTTAGTTTCAACGGACATTGAATATACCTGTCCTGGGCCACAGCATGAGCCCCAAACCTGCATGACCTCAGATTAAAAAGGGCCGGAACAGGGAGTCTTTCAACCTCCATTTAGTTTCACTGGACATATACTGTCCCTGTCCTGGGTAGTGCTTGCCCCTCCGTATGAGTGCGACCAATTTGAGCGTCACTTGGAAATACTAGGGGGTTAACGCTCCTGTTCCACCCAGGTGCCCTTTTTCTTGGCATTCTTTTTCTCATTTTACTCAACGTGCGGGAGGAATTGGTCTCTGTACTTTTTCTCTGTCCCTGCTCCATACTCCATGTCCTCTGAATAACCTACATCTGGTCAAGTTTTCCTGTACCTCCCTTGTACAATTCAGAGGAATTTTTTTTACCAGCTATTTGGTACATGCAAGTTTTTAAGTAGTTTAATTCTAGAAAACACATTTTTAAAATAGGATGGAATCCCACCATGTCTTTGTTTCTCTTTTTTAAATTGTATTAAATGGGTTGTCTTAATTCAGGGATTGATAGCTATCTTAAAGGTCGTGCAACAACAAGTTATTTTGCAATATGTGTCCATTAACAGTGTCCTACCTATTCCTGTTTCTGACAGCACCATCACCCTTGAGCCACTCTTGACAATTGTGAAGAACAAATGTCTGTTAGAAACAACATTTTTTTATAATAGGAACTGTATTATAGCTGCATGTCACAGCAAAATGCCCCCAAAAATTCAAAACATGACCTGTTTTGGAAAGTCTCTTATTAAAAGACGGCAAATCACAGCTATTCTCAAATCCCTCAAATCAAAACAAAATTGCTGGATTCAAATTTAACTACAATGTAGCTCTATGAACAAAGCTTGACTGACCAAAAGTGAAAAAAACACCTGTCTGAAATGTATACGGATATTAAAAGGTATTTTTGGCACCTATCAGTACACCTGTGGTGACTACAAAGTTGCTGGATTCAAATTTAACTGCAATGTAGATCTATCAACAAAGCTTGACTGACCAAAAGTGAAAAAAACACCTGTCTGAAATGTATACGGATATTAAAAGGTATTTTTGGCACCTTTCAATTCACCTGTGGTGACTACAAAATTGCTTTATTCACATTTAACTGCAAAGTAGATCTATCAACAAAGCTGGCCTGCGCCAAAGTGAAAAAACACGTATCTGAAATGTATTCAGATAATAAAAGGTATTTTTTGGCACCTTTCAATTCACCTGTGATGACTACAAAATTACTGTATTCACATTTAACTGTAAAGTAAATCTATCAACAAAGCTGGCATGCGCCAAAGTGAAAAAAACACGTATCTGAAATGTATTCGGATAATAAAGGTATTTCTGGCACCTTTCAATTCACCTGTGGTGTGTACTGCTATGAGACGCTGAGAGACACTGGTCATGAACAGGAAGGGCTATTCTATGTAAAACGAGGTCATGTGATTTTTTCCAGCCAATCGCAACCATACACATCCCAGTCATGACGTCGCACACACATCTCACCCTGCTCTATTCTGTAAGCTGATTTGCTGGCCGCCAAAATGACAGGAAGCGCCGAAAATGGCGCGATATTAATAGATGATGCACAGATTTTAACCTAAATTATCGCATGATCTAAAAATTTCGATCAACATAAAAACTGTGCCGATTTCAACTTTGACGATAATAATCGCTCAACACTAATTGTGGGAGATTAGCTTCAAGAATGGTAGGCGCAAATGGGTTCTTTGGATGCAAAACAGAAGGGTGTTTATTTTACATGGCAAATCAAATCAAATTATAGCAAACAGGAACAAAAAGTCTCCAGCCAGAGTTAGCGCAGCATTCTGTTACAGTCCATGCATAGCACAAGCAGGTGGCTTAGCTTCAGACAAATAGACAAATGTCAGCATACCAACTTGTGGCGTGGTTTGGGTCCACATTCAGAGTAGCTGGACAGCATCCTGGAGCTCCCTTGAAATGTCCCAACTGCAGCACACTCTTGAGGAAAATGGCAACAGAATACTCAGGTTACACGCCTCACCTGAGGTCTGCAGCTAGCAGGCTTTTAAAGGCCTCAAAGAGGTCCAGAAAAATACCCCGACCAGACCGTGGGGATGGCCTCCCACCCTCGCTACAGCCGTCTTAGAAAAGGAGCCCGTGAAAGCTACATGGCAGCTATACTAGCTACACACAGGAGTTAGTAACTTACCGTCACTAACTAGGCTACTCCTTTTCTCCAACAGGTTCCTTGGACTATGGTGGCACATTGACTGCAGATCTGGTGCTGCAGTTTGGCTACATGACAACGCTGGGGAGTACCGACGGACCGTCCAGCGTGACATCTCTGAAACCTTGACACCCCATATAGCAACCTCCTTGGCATATATTTACCATCAATGATTTTTCCAGCCGGTTGCTTACAACATATATATACTGTGTTCCAAATTATTATGCAAATAATATTTTCTCTTATTTTCCAAAATTACCTATATGAATTGCAGTCATTGTAATTTTCCATTCATCAAATATTAGATTATAATTGAAAGGTTTTTGAACAAACTGCCTATGATAACAGTATATTTTATAAAAAAAAAAATCAACATGCACTCAAAATGCATGTTCTAAATTATTATGCACAACAGAGTCTTCAACCTTTTCACTTTCATGACGAACAAAAAAAATGGTCATTTGTGAAATTATAAGCATTAGCAGGTTATTACAAAATGAAATCAAACAGTTTTCAAGTCAAAACTTTATTCTAGGTGATGTTACATGTGCACATATGACCCCTTGTACGAAATGAGCTTCTGGACTCTCTCGTCGATTGAATTTGTCAGGTTTTGGATGGTTTCTGCTTTAATTGTTTTGCATGAGGACAGAATACCCTCCCAGAGCTGTTTCTTAGATGTGAACTGCCTCCCGCCATCATAGAAACTCCTTTTGATGATGCTCCAGAGGTTCTCAATGGGGTTGAGATCAGGGAAGCATGGGGGCCACATCATAAGTTTGTCCCCTTTTATGCCCATAGCAGCCAGAGATGCAGAGGGTGTTATTTGCAGCATGAGATGGTGCTTTTTATGCATTAAAAATTGATCTTGTGGGGAAATGCACGTTCTTCTTTTGAACCATGGCAGGAAATGCTTTTTGAGAAACTCAACATACATTATGGAGTTTATCTTTACACCTTCAGGGATCCTAAAGGGGCCGACAATCTCTCTCCCCATGATTCCAGCCCAAGACATTACTCCACCTCCTCCTTGTTGGTGCCGTACCCGTGTTTGCATGGGGTGCCCATAAACCAGCCATCCTCCACTCCTCCATCTGGACCATCGAGCGTTGCACGGCACTCTCGGTGAACAAAACAGTTTTGAAGTCAGGCTTCATGTATTGTTTGGCCCACTGGAGCCGTTTCTGCTTGTGTGCAGTGGTTAGAGGAGGTCGACAGGGTGGTTTAAAGCATAGCTGCAAAACTTTGAAGGACCCTGATCTTGTTGTTCGGGGAGTTGGGGGCCCCAAGCAGCTTCAAAAAACTTGTCTGCTGCTATGACAAGGCCTTTTGCAGCTGCTTTTTAACATGATGTAATTGCCTGTTGGAAAGAGTCCTCAATTTTCCCTTATCAGCACGCACAACGTGTGTGCTTTTAAATCAGCTCCCATACTTCTTGATTGTGCGATGATCACGATGAAGTGTCTTGGCAATGTTGATTGTAGTCTTTGCCTTGACCTAAACACTCCACAATTTGTTGTTTCAGCACCCGACACATCCTTTTTCTTTCCCATTTTGGCTGGAAAATTTTAGGCTGCTTAATAATGTGGGTTTGCCTTTTTAAGTAGTTTGCCTTTAATTGGACACACCTGCCAAACAAAATTTAGCACAGGTGTCTGCAAATGCTTTCAGTGATATAAAGAGCCCAGACACAAATTCTTCATCAATGAGTTTAACTGACAAAACAAAAAAATTTCTTACCTTAGCACTCCTAAACACTTTTTGCATAATAATTTGAAACACAGTGTGTATATATATATATATATATATATCTATATATATATACAGTCATATGAAATAGTTTGGGCGCCCCTATTTATCTTAATCATTTTTAGTTCTAAATATTTGGGTGTTTGCAACAGCCATTTTCAATTTGATATATTAATAACTGATGGACACAGTAATATTTCCAGATTGAATGAGGTTTATTTGTACTAACACAATGTGCAATATGCATTAAACCAATTTTGACTGGTGCAACTTTTGGGGTTTACCCTTATCATTTTATTGATTTGAATACTCCTAACTACTTTTTCTGACTTTCTGAAGACAACATTGGTTTTGTAACCCCACTGAGCTTTGAACTTATACCCAGGTGTATCCAATGATGAAAAAAGGTATTTAGGTGGCCAATTGAAAGTTGTTCTATTTGAATTCCTGTGAAGAGTGGCATCAGGGGCTCCTCAAACAACTCTCAAATGATCTGAAAACAAAGATTGTTCAAATAGTTGTTCGGGGAAGGTTTACAAATGTTGTTTAGAGATTTAACTGGTTAGTTTCCACTGTGGGAACATAGAAAGGAAATGGAAGACCACAGGGACAGTTCTTGTTAACCCCGAAGTGGCAGGCCAAGAAAAATATCAAAAAGGCAGAGAAAAGATTGGTGAGAACAGACAAGGACAATCCACAGACCACCTCCAAAGAGCTGCAGCATCATCTTGCTGCAGATGGTGTCACTGTGCGTCGGTCAAAAAATTTACAGCACACTTTGCACAAGGAGAAGCTGTATGTGAGAGTGATGCGAAGAAGCCGTTTTCTAAAAGCACCCCACAAACAGAGTCGCCTGAGGTATGCAAAAGACATTTGGAAAAGCCAGTTTTCATTTTGGAAGAAGGTCCTGTGGACTGATGAAACAAAGATTAAGTTGTTTGGTCTTTAAAAAAAGGGCGTTATGCATGGCATCCCAAAAACACAGCATTCCAAGAAAAACACTTGTACCCACTGAAAAATTTGGTGGAGGTTCCATCATGGTTTGGGGCTGTGTGGCCATGCACGGCAGCAGGAATCTTGTTAAAGTTGAGGGTCTCATGGATTCAAACTCAGTTTCAGCAGATTCTTCAGAATAATGTACAAGAATCAGTGATGAATTTGAAGTTACGCCGGGGATGGATATTTCAGCAAGACAATGATCCCAAACACAGCTCCAAATCTACTCAGGCATTCATGCAGAGGAAGAATTACAATGTTTTGTGAAAGCATTCGGGTTGCCTGGTGAAATCACCATGCCCACAATGCATTGTGGGCATGGTGATTGACAGTCACAATGGCGACCATTACACAGATTTAATGCTGTGTGCTGGTCTCCTATTGTGTGAGCGTTTTGCATATCGCTCATACAATTCCCCCCTGGGGAAAAGTGAAAACAGTGTAAAAAAGTTAAAAAAAGTGAAAAAAGTAAAACACAAACAATAAAATAAAAACATGTACACCGCCCTTTTCCCCTTTACAAACGTTAATCGCCCCAAAAAAGATCAAAAATAAATAAAGTACCCATATTTGGTATTGCCACGTGCATAACGACCCACCTAGAGATGGGCGAATTTCTCAAAAATTCGGTTCGGAAACTTAGCCGAATTTTCCGACAAAATTCGTTTCGGTCCGAATGACTTCGGCACAAATCACGTTAAAAAAACAGCTATTTCCAGGCTGCCCAGAGCCTGCAAGGGTGCTGTAGAAACTTGTGCCATGCTTAAATATGCAGAGGGAGCTTGGTTTGGTCTTCATACAATGTTGTTTTTTTAGTATGACACGCACATGACTGCCGCCGCTTTTTGAATCGCTTCACTAAAAAAATGCCCTGGGCACTTATGGGGAAAAAACTGCCCAAAAAACTGAAGCAGGAACGTAGCCTGAAAAAGTCATGGCAGCAAAAGCTGGAAAAAAACAAAATGAGAGTCAGGTGGCAACATTAGTGACAGAGTGGGGAAAGGTGACGGCGGCACCCACAGCAGATGAGGTCAGACAGTGGCACAATGACATTCTGGAGTGGCAAAAACAGAAACCAGGCCGCAGAGTGGCACAATGACACGTGTGGAGGTCCGGTGGCAGCAGCATGAGGTCAGGCAGTGGCACAATGACAAATTCGTTAGCTGGCAAAAAAGGAGTAGGCCAAAGAGTCGTCCACTGACACAGTGTGGAGGGCACGGCAGGAGCAACAGCAGCAGCATGAGGTCAGACAGTGGCAAAGTGACACAGTTTGGAGGCACGGAGAGCCAAACATCAGCAGCATGAGGTCAGACAGTGGCACAATGACAAATTTGGAGGTGGCAAAAACAGGAGGAGGCCACAGTGTGGGGGGGCACGGCGCAGCCAGGGCGCAGCATGAGGTCAGACAAGTGGACATATGAACACAGTGTGGAGGGCACGACAAGGAGTCACAGAAAGCAGCATGAGGTCAGAGAGTGGCACAATGACATTTCTGAAGGTGGCAAAATAGTATTAGGCCACAAGAGCGGCACAATGATTGAGAGCGGGGTCACGGCGGGCACAGCATTGATGGTCAGGCAGTGGCACAATGAAAGAGAGTGGAGGTGATGACAGGAGAAACAGCATGTGGTCAGAGAGGGCACAATGACTTCTGGGAGGGGGCCCAAAACAGTACCGGGCCCGCAGAGTTGCACAATTACTAAGTGTGGATGTCACGGCAACAGCAACAGCAGCAGCAGCATGAGCACATAGAGTGGCACAATGACAGAGTTTTTGAGGTGGGTGGCAATACCAGCCCCTGGTAAAGGGACGGTGGTAGGAGATGGAGAAAACTATCAGCGATGTGTGGCATCAGGCGGGTGGCGGCATCAGAATAGTGGCTGAGGCAGGTAGTTTGAACCCCGACTGACGCCTAAGGCATTGGTGTGTGGAACTCCTGGCCGATCACTGCCTGATTCATCTAGAAAAAGGTCAGTCGTTCAACATTTCCGTGGACAAGCGGGGTTCTCCTTGGGGTAACGATGGCCCCCGCCGCACTGAATCACCGCTCTGATGCCACATTAATGGCGGGCAGGACAGCTTCTCCACTGCAAACTCGGCAAGTTTCGGGCACACACCAGTTTGGCTGCCCAGTAGTCCAGAGGATTTTCTAATGGGGTGGCAGAGTGTCTGTCCCAAATAGGCCACAAACTGTTGGTTCAGGGAATGCTCCCTGTCCTTTCTGCTGCTGCTGCTGGTGACTGCCCTCCTCAAATAGGCGGGTGAGGAAGTGCTCATTAGTGACTCCAGATTAGGTTACTGCTGATGGGGCTGGTACTGCTCCTACCCCCCCTTCCCCAAACAGCCCGGGGAGTAGTACGTGAGCGCTGAGGAACCCCCGGTCAGACTGTCAGAGGAAGGGAGATGCCGCAAATAGGCAGCGGCCAACTGATTTCGGAGGATTTCCCTTAGTATTTGAGTTTGTCTTCCCTCTCAATAGTGGGAAAAAGGCTCACATTTTGGAAAGGTAGCGAGGGGTCCCAAAAGGGGGGGAGAGCCAGAAGCATCCCTCTGCCGGATGCTGACTATTGGCTGTCACTAGCCAGGCAAAATAGCATGCTGCGGGACATCTGCAAAAAGTGAATCCCAGGGGCTCCTGCCTCCATTTCCACTGTATACTGCCACGGGTGTTGGGAGTCCATCTGCCTCGTCTTCCCCATCTCCATCCACCTCCCCCAGCTGTCCTGCTCCTCCTTCTTGTCACCTGGGTAGAAATTCCACTCATTTCACCCAGACAATGCTTCTGCTCCAATGTCCTCCTCCTCCTCTCCTCCATTTAGTCCCCACCGGACTCATGTGGCCACGAGATGTAGTCGCCACATCTCCGTCCCCTGCCCAGACAAGATTTTTCAGCATCTGTTCCAGGACATGAAAGCAGTTTGGAATGACGTTATTTTATCCCGTGTCCTGGCCACTGAAAAAATAACGTGGCCTCCTGAATGGCCTCAACAAACGGAGGTGTCACGCATGAGTGCCACTGGCTGACATTCAAAGTTACAAAGGGGAGTACTTCTGTCGGCCTGGATCATCAAAAATCGTTAATGGCCTTTCTTGTTCATACAGTCGGTCCAACATGTGCAGGCTGGGGAAATTTCCCGCGGGTGGAACATCGCATTTTCAGGCGTGTTGGGGGAGGCCGTTCTGCCGCTGCAACTCGAGGGGGTGTTCCCGGCTTTGTACGAATGGATAAAGTGCATGCACAGTTTCCCGGCATTTTCAGAATGTTCTGAAGATCGGTGGAAGACTTCAGGAACCATTTTTACAACCAGATTGAACACGTGCGCCATGCAGGGGCATGGACCATCCTCCTCGGTGCAGCGCGGACACCATGTTCCTCCATTGTCCGTCACCATGGTTCCGATTTGCAGTTGGCGCGGGAGAAAGCACACATCGATTCTTGCTGCATGACGCGGAAGCAGTTCCTCCTGTGTGATTCGTTCGCCCAGGCAAGCTAGGATTAGAACTCCGTCACACCGCTGTGCCCACAATGTGGTTGTTTGGGCAGTATTGTGGAGGCTGAGATGGTGGTGGTGGTGGAGGAGGAGGAGGCGGACATTGGCGCAGGTGCAGCAGTTTGACAGTGGAGGGAGGAAAAGCGGGTCTCCCGTCCAAGTTGGTTGGTGTGCTGGGCAGGAAGCACATTCACCCAGTGGGCCGTTAAGGACATGTACTGGCCCTGACCGTAGTTACAGCTCCAGAGTCCGCGCTGCCGTTGTACCTTGGAACAAACGATAAGTCAAGGACTGACCCACTTTCTGTTCTACATATTTATGAAGTGCTGGTACTGCCTTTTGGAAAGAAATTCGGCTTGGGGAAATCTCCCCAATCTCGGCTCGGCACAAGCCATTGTTCTCTGAATGGTGCAGGTCCACCATTTGGAAAGGGAGGGACTGCAGTACCAACAAATTGGACAGGAGCACGGTCAGCTGCTGCACCTTAGGTGGTTGGAAGCATTTCTGTTTTCTCTTTTCAATCGCCTCTCTGAACGACTGCTGGCGCCATGAGTAGCGAGGAGCGGAGCTCTGGACCGGGAGGGATGTCAAAGAGAAAAAGCTGCCTTCTGCAGGGGGTGGTGGAGCCTTGATGGCTGAAATGGCATGCGTGCCACTGGCCGCTGCGCTGCTGCAGCGGCCAGGATGGACCACCACATCTGAGCACGTTTCTCCCAGGCCACCGGATGGTGACCGCTGCATGGGGTTGACGCAGGGGCCGTTGTGCCAACGTTAGCTCCCTGGCCACGCTTCACTTTTGCCCACGATTCTACATATACCATATTCGGCTCCTCGGTGTCTTAGCAAAGAAATGCCACACCGCCGAAATAGCTGATTTTACCGCCAACGCTCCGCACTGAGTGACTACTGCCCCCCGCTGCCTCGCTGAGCCCCCGTGCCGCTACCCGTCTTTTGGGCCTGCGAAGCGGGTTTTCTACCCGTGGCCGCTTGGCTCCGACCTCACACTGCTGCTACCCTGCTGACTCCCCGGCCACACAACCCACTTGCTGGCTGCGCCGCTGCCTGACGCGCAAGCTGACGCCCTCTTCTCTGCGATGATGAAGCCCTTGCTTCAACCCGGCTCCCAAGTGCGGTCGGCTACATCATCATTATTTGTGTTTCTCGTCACTACTGTCCTCATCAAACCCGGGCTTGGTAAGCCGAGGCTGACCTCTCACCCCATGACCTCCCATGCCACTCTCCACATTTTATACTTTGCCGCCTACTGCAAGAAGTGGGGATATTGGCCCATTTCTTCGCTGCCAAGTTGTGCTGACTGCCCTCCCTCAAATTGTTCTTTCCCCGCTATATAGTGGCGCTTTAGCCCAGACCACATTTGTGATCCCTGGCTGAGGGAAACTGGATGGGACAGAGGCGGGCTGAGGCAGGGAGGGCCGCTGACCGCTCCCGGGCCATGCCAACTAAGTGTTGTGTTTGAGGTTCCACCGACTCTTGGCTGGGGTTGTCAGATGTCATCTGGGAGGAAGGGATGACCTAGTCAACCAATCAAGAACCCCTTTGGGTTGCTGAACAACACCGGCCGCTAGATGACAGCGGCAGTTGTGGCCTCACCGAGTGACGTCACCCCTTGCTGTGCTGCGAACTGGGGCCCGTTTTTAGAAATGTTTGTTCCACTGCCACTCGCAGTTGCAGAGCCTGCCACCTCTCTGTCTGACATACTGTTTGTTCTAAAATGTACAGACACTGTTTGATGAAGCTATCTGTATATGATAAATATACACCCTGTTTTTGGGCTCCAAATGAACCAGTAAAAGCTTGGGTAAACCTTGGATATTTAAATTGCGCTCCACAAATGGCCCGGAAAATTTACTTGTATTTTGTCGTTTACAAGCCCTGTGTGTTTTACTAAATGTAAAAGCAAAACAGGCTTAATTAACCTTCGCTTGTGAATTATGCTACTAGAAAATGTATATATTTCGGTGTTGAAAAAGACGGTTTTTTTTTGTCAGCACAGCAGCAAAAAACGCTTAATTAACCTGGATGTAAATTGCGCAAGAGAATTGAGCCACCACTTACTAGTAGCTTTGTAGCGTGTTACAATGGTGTATTTTCTACGCCACACAACAAGAGATAAAATTGTAATTAACCTTTGCTTGTGAATTAGGCTACCAAAAAAAATATATATATATTTGGCGTTGAAAAAGACGGTTTATTTTTTTCAGCAACCACCAGCAAAACAACGCTTAATTAACCCCTGGATGTAAATTGCGCAATAGAATTGAGCCACCACAAACTAGTAGCTTTGTTTGCGTTTACAAAGGCGTATTTTCTACGCACACACAAGAGATAAAATTGTTTAAATTTAAACCCTTTTCTGTGAATTAGGCTACCA
This sequence comes from Phyllomedusa bahiana, assembly GCA_025379985.1. Lineage (NCBI taxonomy): Eukaryota > Metazoa > Chordata > Amphibia > Anura > Hylidae > Phyllomedusa > Phyllomedusa bahiana. The sequence goes on from JAODAL010006023.1 coordinate 23,176, forward strand.
AAAAAAATAAAATATATTTTTGGGGTTGAAAAAGCGGTTTTTTTTGTCAGCACACCAAACAAAACAACGCTTAATTAACCCCTGGATGTAAATTGCGCAATAGAATTGAGCAGCCAAAAATGAAGTGGTATTTGTATTGTTTAAAAACGCTGTTTCTTTAAATGAATACAACAGGAACTGGCTTAGATCCCACTTGGATATTGAATGTATATGCAGCTGCAGTGGAGCACACTGGATTTCAGATCCAATACCCAAAAAATCAGAAATAGAACATTCAGAGAACAGTCTCTGAGACAAGTGAGGGCACCCACAAAAATCGCTGTGTAAAAATCAGTTCTCAGAAAGCGCTATCACCCGCAGCAGCACCTTCCCTGTCAGTACAGTTTAGAGGAGTGTGAGCTCCAGCGGCGCGCTCGGTCTTTATAGTGCGGTGACGTCACAGAATCCCGCGGTCTCTGATTGGCTTCATCTCTGCACATGTCATGCAGGTTATGCCCCTTTTTCCTCCAGAGTGCTTTGCCCCATGTAAAAGCCCTGTGCTACGAGCCATTTTTATCAATGAAAAGCACACTTGTTCCCGCGAATCACCCCAAAGTTCGATTTCGGGTTTCGAAACCGAAGTTTTCCTGAAATTCTAAACGAATTCCACTTCGTTAGAATCGATTCGCCCATCTCTAGACCCACCCTATAAATCTGTCATGATAATTAATCCGTACGGTGAACGCCGTAAAAAAAAACAAAAAAAAACAGTCACAGAATTGCAATTTTTGTTCATCCCGCAGCACATAAAATGGAATAAAAAGTGATCAAAAGCTCATATAAACACCAAAGTGATGCCAATTAAAACAGTTCATCCTTCCAAAAAAATCCTTACACAGCTCTGTATATGGAAAAATAAAAAAAGTTTTGGCTATCAGAAGACAGTGATGCATAAATATTGTATTACACAATAAAAACACTTAAAATAATAATGTGCTTCTACATAAAAAACTGCATAAACTGGGTATTGCTGTAATGGTCTCAACCCACAGAGTAAAACTAACTTGTAACGTATGAGCGCTGTTAAAAATAAAAAACACTACTAAGATTGCAGTATGTCCTTCACCCTGCCTTCCAAAAAATTGATTTAAAAGCGAACTAAAAGCCTTTTACCCCAAAAAATGATACCAATAAAAACACCAACTCCTCCCGCAAAAAACAAGCCCCAACACAGCTCCATAAAAAGAAAAAGAAAAAAGTTATGGCTCTCAGACTGTGATGATGCAAAAATACAAATTGGGTATCGCTGTAATCGTATCGATCTGCTGAATAAAGCTAGCATGTTATTTATACTGCACGGTGACTGCTGTTAAAAATAAAAATAAAAACACTATCAGGATTGCTGTATTTTGTTCAAAATGCTTTACAAAAAACTTAATAAAAAAAGTGTCAAAGCATCATATGCACCCCAAAAAAATGCACTAATAAAAACATCAAAAAAAAAACCCAATTAGGCTCTCAGACTATGAAACTAAAAATGCAATTTTTATAAACAAAATTTCTGTTGGGAAAAGAAATAAAACATAAAAATTATATAAAAATTTATATCATGCAATTGTACAAACCCATAGTAAAGTTTCCTGTCATTTACCCCGTACGGCGAAACTGTAAAAAATAAACGCCGAAAACAATGGTGGAAGCATTTTTTTCCCCCCTTTTTCAGGCCCAAAAGCTAAAAAATTCAAAAACGTGCACCCAAAATGCACAATACACCCCTAATGAGACCCCGTGAGGGTGTTGAATCCAAAAGGGGGACTTTAGGGGTTTTGCAAATGCGACATGGCACCACCAAAGTCTGCGTTCCAAAGGCCAAATAGGTCCCTCCCTTGTACGCCCTGTCAGGCCCAAAAAAGCAGTTTACAAACCATGTAGGGTTTTGCGTCTTGGAAAAAAAAAAATTGGTAATAAAAATTTGGGATGCTTTATTTAGATTAAAAAAATATATTTATATTTTTTTTTTTTTTCCAGCCAAAACGCTAAAAAAATTTTATGAAAAAATGGGGGGGGCGTATTTCACTAAATCCCGGTTTTATTCCTTAATGGGGGTAGTTTCCCAAAGGGGGTCTTTTTAGGGGTGTTTAAAAGTTTTGCCTTTAGGGTGTCCCAAACTGAAACGGTCCCTAAAAAAATAGTAATAAAAATTAGCCCCTAGAGTGGGTAGGTGCTTCCCCTACTCTGGGGTTTTTGGTTGACCCAAAAATGCGACTAGGGCTCATATGGGATATCTCGGAAAAAAGCAGAATATGGGGAATGATGTTGGTTGCATTTACCTGGTAACATTCCTTTTTCCCAGTGAATAATGAAAAAAAAAAAATTAAAAAATTGCAAAAAAAAGTAAAATTTTTGAAATTTACTCCCCCTTATCTCATCTCTGTGAAGTTTTAAAGGGGTAAAAAACCCTCCTAAATTCTTTTTAAAAATTTTTTTGGGGTCTTTTCTTAGATGAGGTCATTTTGGGGGTATTAACATACAGGCCCCTCAAAGCCACTCAGAACTGGATGGTCCCTAAAAAAAATTTTTTCAAATTTTCTTGAAAATGTGAAAAAGGACCACTAAATTTCTAAGCCCCCAAATGTGGCAAAAAATCATTAAAAAAATTTCCCAAATACAGGGGGAAATTATGGTAGTTTTTTTTTTTAAACAATTTTGTCGGAAAATTTATATCTGTTTATATGCAAAATTTTTTTGACTTTGAAAATGAAAACTTAATTGTCTTTAAAAGTTTCTTTTGGAGAAATGCCTTTTGCTGACAGGGGGACTTTTATCTCAGGTTCATTCAGTATTATTTTACGTTGTAATGACAATCTTTCCAGCTTCCCCCAGCATTTTCAAAAGGGGTCTTTTGCTTTTTTTTTGGGTTGAAGCACATGTCAGACCAAAGCACGTTCCCCTTGAGACACAAAACCCCCGTTTTTCCTGTTGATATGATGGGGGAATTTCCAACTGTTTGTACTTGTTTATAATTATTTGTCAGATAAAAACGGCACTTTCGATTTGGAAATTGCCAAAAAAAGGATAATCCGGGATTTGTAAAATCCCAGTTCTCTTCTGATATTTGGCTGTTTCTTTAGACTTTCCCATTGTTACACACAGAACTCTGTGTTTTGTTGGGCATTAAAAATATATCAAAGGGTGTGTCTTAATTTGTGATTTGCCAAAAAGTTTCCCAAGACATGACAACTGACAGGGATGTCCCAAATTTTTTTTAAAGGTTTTTAATTTTAAATTGTATGTAAAATTTGACTTTGAAGAAAGTAAAAAATGATGTTTAAAACCCCTCTTCTCCTTTTTGGCATTTGGAAAATTTAAAAATATATTTTTTTTAATCCTAATTGACCTAAAACGGGTAAGGTTTATTCTGATTTAATGTCAGATAGTGAAAAAAACATGCACATGAGTCTTTTTACATATTATATGTAAATTTCTTGTTTCAAGTATATGGGGTTAGCAGGACAACAGGGTTTCATTACACCATGGCAAAAACACAAAAGAAGGACACAAAGTTACCCCCCACAGTAGCTGTTAACGTCCTCAAGCAAATCATATGGCTTAACTTCAGCTAGGTGAAAAAGTCCTTAAACCCAATGTGTAGTCTTTGTCAGGTTCCTCCCACCTTCGCTATAGCCGTTCTGGGAAAACAGCCCATTTAAACCACATGGTGGCTATACTCACTAAGAATTCAGTAAATTATTGTTCCCCATAGGATGTGTTTCCCCCATAGTTGGGACTCAAGTGGCATGTATATTGCATTTTCCCTGCAGCCATTAATTTAGAAGCAAAGGCCAGGATGTAATGCCGGATCAACCAACTTCACCTCCCTGGAAATTCAATATGGAATATAGTGTAGAAATCTGCCTAGTATGTATCTGCTTTCCACAATTTTACCTGCTTGCTGCTTTCATATCCCCTCCCTCTGCCCAAGGCCAGGGGACTGGGCACTTGAACCCACCAAACAGTGGACTCTTGACAGGGCATCTGCATTTTCATGTTGTTTCCCTGTCCTGTGTTCTACCACAAACATAGAATCCTGCAACGCAAGGAATGACCTTGTCGCCCTTGCATTATTGCCTTTACTCTTACACATCCACTGTAAGGGGAAATGATCTAACACCAACCTGATCGTACCTCAAGGATGTGAGAGCCCACTTTATGGCCCCGAATCCTTTCCCCCCAAATTGGGAAAAATTTCTAAAGCGGAAAGAGCTTTCCTGTCAAAATATTTAAAAGGTGTTCCTTTCCCCTTCCCCTTGACAATACTGCCCCAAAATTACCTCTGACATCGGTCTGAACAAAAAATTCCTTTTAAAAGTCAGGTTTCCCCCGTACCGGTGATAGACTATCCTTTTTAGACTTGAAAATTTTTTTTTCTTCCTGAACCCCGAACCTTTTACGCCCTTTTTTCCCTTTCGTCAAGTTAATCAATGGGGCTGCAATGGAAGCAAAGCTTGGTACAAATCTGCGATAGTAGCACAAAGTCCACAGAAATGCCCTCACTTATTTCTTCGTAATAGGTTGTGGCTAGTTCTGGATTTCCTCCACCTTGTTTATCTGGGATCTTATAATGCTCTTACCCACAACATACCCAAAACTAATGAACCTCTTCTAACCCAATGTTTCTTGATTATGATATCCAGAAAATCCCTGGGATTGCTCCCATATATCAATTTGAATAGGGAAAACCAGTGGAGGACTGTGGGACTTCTCGGATGGCGGACAGGAAGTATGGCAGCAGACAGTCCCAGTTCCTCTTATCCTTTTCTACCACCTTTTTTAACATTCCCTTCAACGTTCTATTGAAATTTTCCACTAAACCATTTGGGGATGGTACACAGAGGTCCTAAGCTGTTTAATTTTGAGAAGCTTACACAAATCCTGCATTACTATGGACATGAAAGGTGCAACCTGGTACATTAGTATTTCCTTTGGTAGACCTGTTCTAGAGAAAATGTGATATAGCTCCCTGGCAAGACACTTTGAGGAGGGTACCTGATGGCATAGTCAAGTATGACCAGAATATATTGGTGGCCCTGGGCAGACTTAACCAAAATTTCCCCACCAAAAAAATGTATTCTTTCAAACGTTACCTCGATTATCGTTAGGGGAATTAAAGGGCTCTTGAAATGGAGCAGTTAACTGACAAGTGGGGAAGAATTTACAAAAATTCATGATCTCCTGATGGCACCCTGGCCAAAAAAACCTTTGCAGGAGTCGCTCCCATGTTTTTTCTGCCCCACATGAACCCCTAGCACATACCTGTGTGCCATATAAAGCACAAGTAACAGTAACTTATTGCTACCGACTAGGATGCTGTTTTCTCCCACCAAGCTCTGAGACTCCGGTGGCACATCTATTTCATTTCCCCTGCTGCCATTCAGCTAGATGCAAAAGCCGGGATGTAATGCTGGATTGGCCACCTTGACCACCCTGGAAATTCAATATGGAATATAGCAATCTATCTGGAACATATCTGCCTTCCACAATTTTGCCTACTGGGGGTCTACTGTAAAACTGTACATTAAACAAAATCCCAATAAGTAGAACACAAGGTAGTTCATGGTAAGTACAGTATATACATTTCACACTTCTAGTAGTTTAAAAGAGCATCTTACACCACTAGCTTAAGTACCAGGTGTAGCTGGAATTCTAAACACAAGCAAACATCTTTAAAAGACTGATAGAATAAATACAAAATGGTGCAAAAAAGAGAACAGGGTGCATATTTTCTCTTTTTTAGAAATGAAACCACTGTATTGATCACTGGTGGTGAAAATGAAATAAAACAAATAAACCATTAAAACTTAAATCTTGGTACAATATATCAAGGAAAACCTGAGAAGAAAATTGGGCATGTTAGCAATATAATGATCATCTTGATTCAACTGGGGTCACCAGGCAGTAAAGAATAAGTCAATTTGTTTCACACATTTAAAATGTAATTCTGTTCATTAACTAGTTAAAAACTTAATATGTTGCATTTTTAAACTTGTATAACTTTAATAATCGATAAAGGCCATAGATTTTTCTAACAAACATGTTGGAAAAAAAGGGGTTGTCCAGTACATGGGTAAATTTAATAATATTACTGTGTACTAAAAAAAAAAAAAAATTTTCTTTCACTCCCCTTTTGCGCTTAGTCTCCCCCCCTTCTGTTTATGTTGTTTCTCTTCGACGGGTTGTCACCACTACAGCCACTGATTGTCCGCAGTTGTCACATGCCTGTGCTTGCATCTCTGTTCAGAGCTATTCACTTATGAATAGTGATGGTTAATCTGTGGCTTGAGCGGTAACATTCGGTTTTGAAGAGAGTGAAGGTAAACAGAAAATCAGAAAGACCCAAACACTAAAATAGAAGAGTGGAGGAGGGTGAGTATAGGTTTCTAGTCCCTTTAAGGTTAAAGGGGTAGTCTCACCACATTCATAAACTTTAAAAATGTACGCAAAGGTAAATACAGACTATTGCCAAATATATTGCTGTTCTGATCTTGCTTCCCTTCAAAGCTAGAGCATTTCTTATACTCTGATTGTGTCCACAAGCTTTCATAGGTAACCAACAATCTCCTTCTGCTCTAACAAGCTCTAGAGCCCTGAAAAGGATGGTTGGACTGGTGATATCACTCCCTGCTGTTTCTTATCAGCAGCACAGGAGCTTGTTTACGTTTCTTAGTGACAAGTTTTAACCCTTTAGCCTTCTACCTCTAAATGGAAATTACACTGCTTTTGCAAGAAAGCAACTAAGTTTATCAACCTCTTGATCAAAGCCAAGGTCCCAATAATATTTTTAGATATGACATTTAACTGGTGTTGACTTGCAAATATTTAGCCTATGCTTACTTATGCAGATTCTTGTCATTTAACTGCATTATTACTGTTTTGCTCTTAAATATCTGAACTTCAGATTTGATTATTTTGTTAGAATTTTTCAAATCCACCTTTGGCTTTCAACACTGCCCAAATTCTTCTGAGCATGCTCTCGGTCAGATTCAAGCATGTCTCGACCGAAATCTGCTCCCAGGTTTCTTCTGCATGTTCCCAATGCTGGTGCGAACTGGTCGCCTCACTTGGGTATGAATACAGTTTTTTCCTATACTTTGGGTTGAGGTCTGGGAACTTTAGGGGCCAAGCCAGCAACTCTACTTGATTGTCATTGTACCATTTCTTCGCCAATCTTGCCACATGCTTCGTGTTGTTGTCCTGTTGGAACATTATGTCATCTTTTTAATACCCATAGTACTTGGAAATACGAAGTAGCTCATCTTGTAAGATACTCACACATAGCTCAGCATTGAGACTACCCTTGATCCTGGTCAAGTATCCATTGCTTTTGTCTGTGAAACAGCCCCAAATAACCAGGCTTCCTCCACCGAACTTGACAGTTCCTTCAATTTCTCGATCCATAAGCCCCTTTTTCACTTGATTCTTCCAGACCAATTTGCACCATCAAAGCCAAGTCTATTGACTTTCATGTTGTCACTTCAAATTACACGTTTCCAAATTTCCACACTTTTTTTGTGAAGTCAAGCCAACGCTTCTTATGAAGAGATTGAAGTCAAAGTCTCCTTACCTTTTTTGGGTCACCATTCCAGACTTGTGTAATGCCTGTTACATGGTGCTTGCATGGAATTCTGTGATCTAACTATTATGAAGCATATGAGCCACCTCCACTGCTGTGTTTGTCATGCCAGAACTGATAGACCTTGTGATGAGCTTTTTGAATGAATACAGAATATTTCATATTTTTCCAGCAGTCATACCACTCCTTTAGTGCAGTTTGGCAATTTTCTTGCCCAGGATACCACTATGGATGAGCTGGATAATGCAGTTTCTCTTTTCTTGGGAAATCTTTATGGCCGTACCTCGATTTGAACTAGTGACCTGTTGCTTAGGAATCAGCCTTATAACATACTGAACTATTAGGGAATGTGAGAACAACTAACTACAGTTTTAGATACAAGCGCCAGGGAACAAGCGGCACAAAGATCGTCAGAGAAAATCTCCTGCTGCAATCCTCTAATAAAGATATAATGTGTATGTGTGTGTATATATATATGTATATATATATATTTATATATATATATAAATAGATAAAATAAATACATATATATATATATATATATATATATATATATATATATATATATATATATATACTAAATACATATATATATATATATTATATATAAATATATATATATAATATATATATTATATATATATATATATATATATATATATATATATATTATATATATTATATATATATATATATATATATAGTAGTGGCAGAGCAACTACAGGTAGTCGCCGGTTTCTGCCACTAGGTGTAGTTAGACAGGGGTCATATAAGCAATGCGCTACCTAGGTTACCCGGCTTTGGTGGGATAGGAGCCAGCCATATGGAATAATAGCCCCACTAAGTGGTTGGCAGATATTTATTTTGGTTGTTCTGGGTCGGCACTTATCGGGAGTAGACAACCTGTCAGGTGGGTGCCTACTCCCCGTGTTCTAGACCAGGTTTTGGATAGGTCTCTGGACTCCTATAAAAGGCCTGGGCTTTCAAGTGTACAGGGGGCGTGGCTCGCTGCCTGAAAGTGGAGTGACGGAAGAGCTGAGGAGAAGCTCTTATCCCAGAGGCTAGCAGGTGGCTGACCTCTTGAAGCTAACCAGTGGAGGATGGTAGAACTGACTGTTCTGACTGGACACTAGGTCCAGACCATATAAAGAGAGGGAATCTGCATTTGCAGTAAGGGGCCAGATGGCCAGGGTTTTGTTTTCATTTATTTCTGTACACTGTGTACTGTGCTTAAGAATAAAACTGGTGGAGACCAGACTTAAAGAAAACCTGGTGTCAAATGGCCCTGTGTTGAAGTGCCAACCGTCCTCCTAAAGGATGGCGGTCCCAGAGCGTAATACCCCCTGGGATGATACAAGATGAGCATGAGTGAGTCCCTACAATATATATTGTAGCAGTTGCCGCTCTGGGATTGCAGTAAAGTGCAGTGTAGACAGAGACACAGACAGGTTTTCTTCAAACACGGGTCCTCCCGTGTTTTATTAGCACAGCAGGTATTACAGCATACAATGTGTGCCAAGCATAAACAGAAATAGTACACAAATAAAATCCTGCTTGTCTGAGCGCTAACTCACACAATGTAGCTTCCCTCACCACACCTTGTAGTCACTTGTAGTCACCAACTGGCTGTATGAAGGCTCCTGAATATCTCCAGGGTGTTCCTGTCCAGGTCAATCTCCTTAACCTGTCTAGCAGAATACCTGGTCAGCTGACTAGCTGACTTTTAAAGGCCAGCTAAACCCTGACCTGGAACAGAGGGAGTAAGTACCCACCTAACACTTTTCTTACTCACAGTAAGAGCCATCCCAGGTTTTGGCTATGCAACCATACAAACACTAAACAGGTGCCAACCACTTACTGTGACTGACACAATATAAATGAATGGATCTTACCTCACAAAGACCAGGTTATCTTGGTGACATGTGTAGGCAAGAAACCTAGTTGTAATATACACACCATTATGGATCTTTTATATGCATAAAAGACGATCGTGCTGTGTTCACTGTATAAGGTACCAACTTGATTCACCACAAGCAGTCTCCAAATAATCAAACTCCAAAGTATGCATCCCCCATGCAATTAGTGTAAAATAAACCTGTTAAAGTGAAAACACTTCCCAAGAGATTCGCACTTGATGCTCACATAAGCCAGGAATCTCACACTTATCCAGGTTTCTGTCTACTTCAATCTTCAGGCTCTTGCCCGCTTAAATACGTCGGAAAGACGTGTCGAGAATTAAATAGATGAATTGGTGATCAGATGGGTGACATTCGAAGATCCAATGACACCCCAATCTCACGACACATGAGGGAAAAATATCCGGGTGCAGAAGATTCTCTACATTTTGTCGGGATTGATCTCATGAACCCCTCACCATGTGGGGGTGATTGGGATGAAATAATCCTAAAAAGAGAATGCCAGTGGATCTTTAGGATTAATTGTGTATCTCCTTTGGGATTGAATGACAACTTGTCTTATACATATTTCTTATAGATTGTCCCTCTTCTTTGATGGCCGACTTTGTTGCCCAGTTTTATGGGGGTTTTGGTGTTGTACCAGTGTATATTATTATCACAGCACAATTTCTGAAGTACCGGTGCAGCTTCGTGGGACGGGTTACACCGTAATAACTTCTCCGCCCGTTGATCATAAAAGTATAAACTTTATTAAGCCAATTAAAAGACAGCTATATGAACATGCGCTAGGTGCGATGCATCCAACAGACGCGTTTCGAGCGCGGGGCTCTTGAACGCGTCTGTTGGCTGCATCGCACCTAGCGCATGTTCATATAGCTGTTTTTTAATTGGCTTAATAAAGTTTATACTTTTATGATCAACGGGCGGAGAAGTTATTACGGTGTAACCCGTTCCACGAAGCTGCACCGGTACTTCAGAAATTGTGCTGTGAGTTTAACCGCTTGGCCGGGGGGACGCCCGGAATCTACACTAACAGAGCGGATCCCTCATCCATAGTGTGACTTTAGCCCATAACGGGTGAACAACTCTTTTTTCTTTTTTTGTATATTATTATATCAGGCTTCTATTTTTATTTTGACCAATCTATAGTTCTTCTCTTTCTACAAACATTTTGCCATTTGGATTTATCTCCCTCTCCGGCATTGAATTTATTTTTATTGTCATGCTATGCTTTGGTAATGATGTCTCTGTATGGGCATGCATATATGTGGAGCTATGATTTCTGGCCCTTGTACGACTGTGTGTATGGCTATTTTATAAATGTATATACTTACCTTCCATACCCCTATATGCATTTTTATTAACTCGGGGTTATATATGTATTGCATATAACAGAAATTTAACATCACTATTACCTGGTATATACCACTTGCTGTGAGTTTGGTGCTGAGGAGGTATTTGATTATAGGTACATGATGTGATAGGATCTTTCACTGTGTATCAATAATTGTTGTCATAATGGGTTAATATGGCACATGCGTGGCTATAACTGGAGCTCGCACAGCCACAGTACGTCGAGGTAGACGCGCGATATGGTGGGAGCTTCACCAGAAGTTGTGCTTTGAAACATCCCGCTATCGTGGCTCTAACTATAATCATGCGCAGCCGCAGTTTAAACAGTGAGATGCGCAGGAAATCAGGATCAATAATGGCAGATCCCGCTCATAAGGTACCAAACAATGGAAACTCGGGACATGTATACTCCATATTGAGACATAGATTATGTTCTATAACTATAATAATCATACCTGTGGGGTGTGTTTTTGTTTAAATGGCCAGCTGATATGGTTATATGTGATTGATGGAACTGTGAAATCACTCAGTGATTTGTTATTTATTATGAGCGCTACTAGCGCTTCTATTTAAGAGGGACTCTAACTTACTTTGGGTCATTTTAGAGGGGCACAATTCCCTGTGGGCACACTAGCCTTTTACCACATATTATTACTATTACCCTTATGTTCATTACTATTTTTGCAACCCACTGAAGATTTCAGCTACTGCTGATTGAAACGTGTCTGAGTGAAATAAATCCAGGATAAACAGTATTAGGGATTGTGTTCATGGTTTAATTGGTACAGTAATTGTGGGGCTGCTCTTTTCAGGGCCCATATCCTGCTAAAGGCTGTGGTAGGGCATCCTTGCTCATAGGGACTGGATAGCCTGGAGACTCACTAATCAATATTTTTCAGTATGGGCCGGTATTGGTTTTAAATTGTGGATATTTGTGGATAGACATCCCAATGAAGCAAAGAAATCAAGCTTGACTTATGCCCCTTCTTAATTTGCTGAGTCTATTTATATGTATATAGATTTGTATAGTTTTATGAAAATGAAGTAAATGTTATGTTTTATCAAAATATCTTTTTCCTTGGTGGTAGCATACAAGAAGAAAAAGACTGTTCCACCACCGGGAGCAAAACACAAACAATGAAGTTAAATGACAACAATCTGCATAACTAAGCATATGCTAAATAGTTGAAAGTCAAATTTATGTATGAAATTGGCAAGATGATTGCTTATAAAATTATTGTAATCTCATTTTAAAAGCTGTAGTAGATTGGTGAGATACGGACCCTAAATGTCAAAACTTTAAAACATTGTTACCCTTTTGCATGGCAACGTATATATCGACTGGGATGTTGGATGAATGTGGTAAGATTTGAATACTTAATCTTCTAGAACCATTTCAAAAAGTCCCACAGATACTTTAGCCACCCCCAACAATAGACAACCTGTTTTGCTACAATTTAATCATTAAGACAATGTCTAGATAAATTGTTTATCTCAGCTTGATTAAATACTTTAATAATGATTGTCTGATTTACCAGGTGATATGCTGTAAATTAATTATTATTAAAGTAAAACACAGATAATGTAAAGGTCACTGGCTACGTATTAAAAGTATGTGTATTAAGAAGTAACCAATTGTATTGTATTCTGATTAAAGTAACAAATGGTATTAAAAATTGTTATCAAACTGTAAAGCAATGATTTAATGTTGACACACCTCTAAACCAACTATGTCAAAACTTGTGTCTGTTAACCAAAATAAAGAAATTTTGCATTTGAATCAACATGATGTCAGGCGTAGTGATGAGCGATTCGGCCAATAATCTGCTTTGAGTCGATTCCAGATTTTGTGGGATCATCTCGCCGATGTTCGATTCTTGATTGCGAGTAATCTCCGATTCCCATTGTCTATGGGAGAGGAACAACAGGTTCATTTTTACACTCAAAAAAGTGAGGTGAAGCTGGAATTAACATCCATAACAGTAAACTGGATACATGGTACATCTTAGTCAAGACAATTCGGCTACAAGAGTCACAGAAGAAACTTCACAGGCGACAGCTGCTACAGGGCCCCTGTGACACAAAGCAAGACACAAGTATTGGAAATGGCACATGGTAACTGGCCCTAGTTAGAGTGGGTGTGGTGAGAGCCAGGGCTGCTGTAAGTCATCTATTAACCGCTTCATGGCCACATGCAGATAAATCGAATGGGGTGCCCACCCATTATTACTTCCTCTTTTTAACATATCACCAGGCCCCGTATTGCTTAGGGCTCCTGAAAGGAATACTGCCTTATTGGCACCCCTGGCATCCATGGTACAGTAGCGTGACCCCAAAACCAGCAAAATTACCTTTGTAGACCCTCAGAATAAAAATTTGCAATAAGAAATTGATTATTTTTAAAAAACACTTTTTCCAATGCTAATGCTGCTGCTGCTGCTATGGCTACTTGCCATTCTACTGCTAGCACGTTGCTGACGTTGTTCCACCGTGACATTAGAATATGAAGAAGATGCAACACATGTCTCCAGTTGGTCAACAAGTCCTGTCTCAAATTCCTGCATTCTACTGTCAAATGAAGTGGGTTGAAGGAAATTGCTGACTTTTGATTTGAAACGTGGATCAAGGAGGGTGGACACCCAGTAACCGCCGATCATTTTGATGGCCTTGAAGCGTGTGAAATAGGCTTTTTAAAAAAATTTTCTATTGGTTTCTTTTACTGCGGCATGACCCAAAAGCCGCACAAATGCCCTTATGGACCCTCAGAATAAAAAGTGCCGGAAGAAACAAGTATTTGAACCAATATATTAGTGAACTGGACATTGACTATCCCTGTCCTTTACCGCAGCCTGACCCCAAAAGTCTCAAAGATGCCCTTATGGACCCTAAGAATAAAAAGTGCCGGAAGAAAGAAGTATTCGAACCCTTATTTTATTTAACTGGACAATTTAAATTTCCCTTTTCTTTTTAAAACCCCACCCTTTACCTCAAAAAGCAGCCCAAAATTCCCCCTTTTTGACCCTCTAAAAAAAAGGTGCCCCGATGAAAGAAGATTTTGAACCCCAAATTTTTGTGAACTGGAAAAATTTATTAAACCCTGTTTTTTTTACCCGCACCTGACCCCAAAAAGGGTGCAAAAAATGCCCTTTTTGGGCCCCCAAAAAAAAAAGTTCCGGAAGGGGGGTTTGAATTTAATATTTTAAAATGAAAAAGGGGTATTTACAAAATTTGTCCCTTTTTTCCCCACATTTACCCCAAAAACCCAAAGATTCCCCTTCCGGGCCCTTAGGGAAAAAAAAGAGCCAAGAAATAAGTTTTGAAAACCACTAATTTTTAAAATGGGAATGGGCATTGGGCCCATCCCCGTCCTTTACCCCCCAGGGCCCCCGACCCCCAAAACCCACCCCCAGATGTCATTATGGACCCTCAAAATAAAAATTTGAGTAAAAAATTGACTTTTTTTAAAAAAAAAAAAAAAAATTTAAAAAAATGCTGGGGGCTGCTTTGACGGCTACTTGCCATTTTTACTTGCTTGACATTTCTTTTACTTTTTTCCCAAAAAGACATTAAAAAGTGGGAAAAAGAGCAATAGATTTTCTCTGTCAATTTTGTTGAGGGGGAAAATTTCTGGGCTTTTTATTTTGGAAAATTTGGGTCAAGGGGGGGGGCCACGCATTAACTTTATGTTCAATTTGATTGCCTGAGGCTGTTAAAATTTTAGGGTCAGTATGTGGAATTAACCTTTTTTTTTTAATTTTTAAACCCCCTTTCTATTGGTTTTCCCTTTTAAAAATCATCTGATCACCAAATCAATCAAAAAACTGTTTTCGACCATCAGAAAAAAAATCCCGGAAGAAAAGATTTTTTCAAACAAAAAGTTTTCTGGGAAAGGACATTTTAAACTTTTTTTTTTTTTTTTTTAAAACTAATTCAATACCCCCAGGGTACTTAAAAGTGGACTGTCACTTAGTAAAAATTTTTTGTAACTGACATTCGTTTACAGAAAATTTATTTAGGGAAGTTTTTTTTTATTTTTAAAATTTTTTTTCCCTTTGCTTTTTTTTTTTTTTAAAAAATGATAAAAACCAAAAATACACCCCTCCCTTTTCAGTTTAAAAAAAATTTTTTTAAAAACGGGGGGTAATGTGTTAAATCATTCGAAAAAACAAACCCCTAAGTAATAAAAATCATTCCCCAAAAAAACTCCTTAGTTTAGAAAACATTTGCCCCTCCGGCTTCTGAGAGGATTCACTAGTTTAATTTCCCTTGGTTTTTTTCATTTTTTCCCCCAAATCCTTCTTTAGTTTTTTAGGGGACAAACGTCCCCCGGGGGATCAAATAATCGACCCCATAGTGATTCCAAACCCCAAAAATTTTAAGCCCCAAATTTTGCAATTTGTGTCCAGTGGGTTTGGGCCCTTTTTTTACAAATAAAATAAACCCCAAAAAATTAAACTTTTCCAAAAAAATTTTTTTACAGAAATTTGAAGCTTTCCTGATTGCCCTAAAGGGGATAGGGCCAGGGGTGGGCCCTCAGGTTTATTATTAACCGGTTTTTTTTACCGTCTCTAAAATTTCCCGCCTTTTTATTTCTAATGGGAAATTGGGTTGAAGGGAAAAATTTCTCAGTTTTTGATTTTTATCGTGGGTCAAGGGGCGGGGGACACCAAAATAATCGTTGTTCAAAATTTTTTTTTTTTAGAAATACCCCTTTTTTTAATACGACCTAATTTCTATTGGGGGCTTTTACAGTGACCTGACCCCCAATTCCCCCAAAAATTTCCCTTAATGGGCCAACCCAAGGGTAAAAAAAGTACTTTAATGGGGAAAGATTTTTTTTAAAAAACGGGGGTTTTCTGAAAAGGGGCATTGAATACTGCTTTTCTTTTAAAACAGCAAAAGTCCCAAATTCCCCCGACAAAATGCCCTTTTGGGAAATTTAAAAATTTTCACGAAGAAAGAAAGAACCCGGGTTTATGAGAAGGGCCCCGGTGACACACCAACCTGACAGTCCGGGGCCCCGGAAACAAGAGGGCATGCCGGAAGGGGTGAGCTAAACCCGAGGGCCCTTCCCCAGAAGACAGTCAAGACCCTGGTAGTGCTTGGGGAAATTTTCTGCCTAAAAAAGACAATTTCCCCTCCGTATGAAATTTGAAACAGTCCTTTTGGGGACCCCCCATTACATCCTTTGCGGACGAAGTGAGCTTCAAAATTGGGAAAAAGCTGGGTTTTCCTCCAAATTTTAAACCCAGATTCCCTTTTTTCCCGGATTTCTTTTTCTCGTTTTTTACTAAAAGGGGCTGGGAAAGGAAAAATTTTCTCTTTTTTTGGGGGGGCGGGAAAGTGCTCCAAAAAAAACTTTTAATTTTTGGCCAAAGGGTTTTTTAAAATTATCTGCTTTTTCACAATTAACCAACAAACATAAATGTTTCCCATTGTAGAACCTGGCAGTAGCCTGAACATTTAGGGGGGGCAAACTGTTTTCTATGGTTTCCCCATACCCTTCATGTGCAAAATGTTCCCCTTTTGTAAATGCGCATTTGGGTTTTTGACAAAGGGGCCCCAGGGCCACGACCGTAGTTTCTGCTCATTTGCAAACCCCTGGCAACCCCTTTTTACATTAGCCTTTAAACCCCCCCAAATAGAGAGTAAAATTAAACAGGGGAAAAAATTAGTATTTGAAACAAGATATTTTTTAAAAAGGGAAACCGAAACATTTGCAGTCTTTTTCCCGCTGCTTTGGCCCAAAAAGCAGCAAAAATGACCTTTTTTCCCCAAAACCCCGATAAAATTATCAGAATAAAAGAGTTTTTAAAAAACATTTTTTTTTTGGGAAAAGGGGGCCTGGATTATAGCTGTTTTTTTTACAGCAAACAAGACCCCCAAAAAACGGAAAAATGATAACCTTTTCAGAAACTTTGTAAACATTGTGGGAGAAGGGAAAAAACCCATTTAAAACTGGGATTTTTTTTTTCCCGTAGGACTGGGAATTTTTTTAGCTTTTTCTTTTAAAAGCACACAGACCCCAAAAATGTGAACAAATGGGCCTTTTCGGGGGCACTTTTAAAAATGGTGACAAGAAAAGCCTGTTAGAAACAAACTTTTTTTTACAATAGGACCTTGGGAAATTTTAGCGGTTTTTTTACAAACACAACCCCGGGCTCCAAAAAATTTTTTTAACCAAAAAATTGGGCCCCCTCAGACACCCTTTTAAAAAATTGTAAAGAAAAAAAGCCTTTTTTAAAAACCCTTTTTTACAACAGGGGCTGGATTATAGCCCATTTTCTTACAGCCACAAATTTTACCCCCAAAAAAGTGAAAAAATGGGCCCCTCGGGAAAACTTGCAAAAATGTGGGAAAAAAAATGGGCCCGTTAAATAAAAAAAATTTTTTTTCAATAGGACCTGGATTTTAGCTGTTTTGTTTTACACACAGTGATTTTTCAGTGGGTTTTTTTAAGGGAAAAAGGGCCGGGAAAAATCCTGCTTAACGTCTGGGGCATATTTTTCTTCCCCTCTTCACAGGTTTCGTTTTGTTTAAAAACATCCCTTTAGAAAAACCCCCTTTCAATTTTGTTTGATTTTTATTTTATATTTGAATGGTAAAAGTTTTGTTTAAATACCCTCCCTCAGCAAACCCCCATGGCCCCTTTTTTTGTTTGATTTTAAATTTTATAAATTTTAATGGAAAGTTGTGTTTTAAAGATAGATCCCCCGCCCCCGAAATTTCCCTTAAAATTTTTCTTTTGTTTTTTTTGTCCCGCCAATTTTTATTTCCCCAAAAACCCTTTTTTTGAAAGGGCTGTTTCTGTGAAGGGGGATTTTGTAAGTCCACCCCCCTTTTACGACCCTGAGTTTCCCCAGATGATAAATAATTGACTTTCAGAAAACCACCCTTAACTTTTAAAAGCTGAGGTTCGGGTTTTGACCGCGTCGGGAATTCCCTTTTAAACTTATTTATGGCATGATTTGAAACTGCTAGATTTTTAAAAATTTTAAAGATTGTAAGTGATTTTTTAAAAAATAGGGCCCAAAAAGGGGACAGAAGTGGCTTAAGGGGCAAAAGGGGGATCAATTTTTTTTGAATTTCCTTAAACTTTACACCCCACACCCCATTCACTAATTTCTCACCCTTTTTTGCCGGGCTACCTTTTGCCATTCCCTCCTATTTTTACCCTTTCCCGTTTCAGCCCCTGGACAATTCAAACTATTAAACCGCAAACCCCGCTCCCTCCCCTCACCCCCTTTTAAAACCCAAAACACTGTTCTTCCCCCCTTTTTAAAAATTTTCCCCCAAATCACCTGTCACATAGTGCCCAAAAAAAGCCGCTCATACACATCACTTAACCAAAACTGTTGGTCCCCTTTTCATTTTTCCTGCTTTTCGCTGAGGAAGGCATTTTCCTTTAAAACCCGGGGCCCCCCCTTTTCCCTTTTTCCCCGCTCCTCCCACCTCCCCTCTGGCCCCCCCAAAAGAAACCCTTTTCTAACCTGCTTGCTATTTTCTGTAAATTTCTTTTTCTGCCCCCTTTTAAAAGTTTCCTGTGGAAAGCCCCTTTTGTTTTTGGGAACAAAAAATAATGCTGTTCATGACCCGTTTTTTCCCCACCTTTCCCTTTAACCCCAAACTCTCACGGGAAACTTGGGCTCCCGCCTCTACACCCGTTCCTTGCGGCCCCCAAAAAATGGGGGCCTTTCACTTAACCCCAACCCCCCCGGGCCTGAGAAAAAGGGGGGGGTGGTGGTTTGGGATACTTCTCTTTTCCCCCACTGCATTACCAGGGCATTCCTTTTTTACCCTCCCTCACTTTTCCCTTCTTTTGAGGGCCAAACCCCCAGACTCTTTTTTCCCCCCGGTTTTTTTTCTCAAGTCCCCGGTTTTTAAAACAGAACCCCCGGCTCTTCCCCGCCAGTTTTTGGGGTTAATTTTTTTTGCCGGCTCCCCCTTAAAATTCCCCGTCTTTTAAGAAATACCCCCCTTTCAAACAAGGGTTTAATTTTTAAAAATCCCCATTGGGTGCACCATGTCCCCCTTCTCCTCTTTAGTTCCTTTTACTAAAAACCTCTTCTCTTTGGGTTCTGCATTTGTTTTCACCCTTTTTCCCACCCCAAGGATGGGAATCACTTTTTATTTTGGGCTTCTGTCGTCTTTTAAACAAATTTTCCCAAACCCCCAAAAATTCTCCTTATGCTCCTCGATCATAAACCCCAAACTCTTTTTAAACCCTCAAAATTTCGCCCCCCTCTCTGGACACACCTGCCCGATCCCATTCAGAAACCCCACTTTCCCTTAAAAACCCCGGACTCCCCCAGACACCATACAGTCCCCCACGCCCCCAATTCCTTCCCCCTTTTTGCCCTGGGCCTGGCTGTTTAAAAGTTACAATGAAAACATCTCAAACCACCCCCGGGGCTTGTTTGGCACCCCCCTCACACCCGCACCCCCAAGGGCAAGACGCCCGCACCTTGGCAAAAAAGCCTCAACTCGCCATCTCAGGCCTTTTTTCCAGGTTCGGGGCGCTGTTTTGGGGAAAGTCAAAAAACTACCTTTCAGCTTTTTTCCAAAAATAAATTCATGCTCAAGGGCCCTTTCCCCTTCCCCGCCCTTCCCCCTGCGCCAAACAAAATATTTTCCCCCCCCTTTTGAAGACCTGGCCCCTCCTTCTAAGACAAAAAATTTTGACCCTAATTCCCGGGATAAAATCTCTTTTCAAAACCCAAGCCCGAACCCATCCTGTCCCTCCCCGCACTTTCCCCTTTAATACCCATCCTGTCCCCCCCCAAACAAAGTCCCCTAGTCATGCCCCCTCAAACCCTTTTTTACCCAACGACAGAAGAAGTAACCAGGCTTCTCCGGTCTGTGCCCCCCCAACCCGCTTTTAGTGACCCCCCTTCCCCCACCTTGTCCCGGTCTATTTCTCCAGCTAAACCCTCTCACCTTACTGGAATCCTTTTTAACCCCCTTTTCTTTTCCACTGGGATCTTTCCCATCCTCCTTTTTAAAAAAGCCACTTTCCCATCACCCCTTTACTAAAAAAAACCCCCCTCTGGACCCATCCTGGGCCCCCCAACTACCACCAGTCTCTAACCCCGACCCTTTTTCTAAAAAATCCTGGAACGCTGGTTTTACTCCCCTTTAAAACCCCCTATCTCTCTGATAATTCTCTTTCTTGACCCTTTACAATCAGGTTTCCGCACTTTCACCCAAGAAACTGCCAAATTAAAGTTTAACGATCTCTACAATGTGTATCTCGGGAAAATACTCGTGTTGGTTCCTGATTCCCTGCAGCATTTGACCTGTTGATCACCTCTTCTCCTCGAACCCCGTTTTTTTGGTCCAGGACACCCTCTCTCTTTTTTCTCTTCCTACCTCTTGACGCTTCTTCAGTGTCTCTTTTTGCAGGTTCTACTTCTTCTCCTTCCCTTTGCTTTTGGGGTCCTTCGGGTCAGCTTGGACTCCTTTCTAATTATACGCCCCCATTGGCCAAACCATCAGTAGTTTGGCTTCCAGTCCCATCTCTATGTGATGAACCCAATTAACTTTCTTTTCCCAGGACCTCATTTTGGCCCTGCTACAAAACACCACTGACTGTCTGTTGCTGGTTTGCTATGTCTCTCTCTATCTCCAACAAAAACCTCACTAAAAAAAAAATTTTGTTTTTCTCCATTAAAACCCAACCCCACCCCTTTTTTTTAAAAAACCTAGACAGTGGGGGCCCGCTTTTTGGGTTATTTAGACTTGACTGCCCTTAAACCCCCTATACCCAACCCCTTCCCCGTCCCCCGTCACCTTCACCTCAAGAACATTCCGAATCCATCCTTTTCTACTATCAAAACAATCAAACCTCATGCGTTTATTCTTTCTCGTCTTGATTACTGCAATCCCTGCTTTCGGTCCCCATCTGCAAACTCCCCCTCCCAATCTTCTAAATGCACCCCAGGCTTTGTCTTTCTCCCACCGCTATACTGACACCTCTCCCCTGTGTCAGTCATGAAATGGTTACCCATCCAGTACGAATACAGCTAAAAAATCATTTCCCCCAAAAAAAAAGCTCTCCCAGGCTTCCCCTAAAATTTCCCCCCTCTCCCTTCCCCAAAACTGCCCGCTCTCTCCGTTTAGCAGGGCCATCAAACTACAGACCAAATCAACATTTTTTTTGGCACTGGACCCCTAAAAATTGAAAAAAATGCCCTTTCCCCAAAATTGTATAAATTGTAAAGAAATGCCTGTTAGAAACAACTCTTTTTTACAATAGGACCTGGAATAAAGCTGTTTTATTACAGCACATGGACCCCAAAAATTTTACAAATGACCTCACAGACACTTGTAAAAATTGTAAAGGGAAAATGGCTGTTAGAAACAACAGTTTTTTTCATGGGGTTTCTGGATTATAGCTTTTTTGTTTACAGCACAGGACCCCAAAAAATTTGAAAAATGACCTTCAAAAATTGAAAAAAATTGTAAAAAAGAAAGGTGTTAAAAAACTTTTATTACAATGGGGACTGGATTTAGCTATTGTTTACAGACCATCCCCCCCAAAACCATTGACAGTGCTTAAATTTTATGAAGAATAAATTTTTGGAAAAAGGGTTTTTTTCAAGAAAAGTGTACAATTGTTGTCTTTTACGTTCCTAACCCCCAAAACCAGCCAAATGACCTTCTGGACAATTGGAATACAATTTGCTTAAAGAAAGAGAAAAAAAAAAAAAAATAATTCAAGAGGCCCCATTTCTTTGGAAGGGGAATGTGAAGGCGGCTACTAATCATGACCTTAGCAATGGGGCAACAAAATCACAGAGATCCATGCCGATTCATCTTGAAAAAAAAGGGCCAAAGATCCACATTCTCTTGGAAAAAGAATTGTTTTTCTTTTCACTCTCCCGCTGTGCTGAAGGGCCCCTCAGAGTGCGCTGGCGCTGGGAGGAAACACCTCTATGGTGTGGGGAGCAACTAGGCCATTTATCCTTTTGGAAAACCCCAAAATGTTGGGTCCCCGGGAAAATTCCAAAAACATCAGTGTTGAGACGCAGATAGACTGGTGAGTGGGAAGCCCGGTCTCTGTGGTTAAATTGTGCCCTGTATTAAGGTTTTGGTTGGGGGGTAAATAAGGGGTTTCCAGAGGTCACCCCTTAGGGGGCTGCCCATAAAGCCTGCTGCGTAAAATACTTGGACTTCTTTTTGTCAACTTGCTGGGGTTGTTCCCGTGACATTAGTAAGCGACGCAACAGTTGTCCCCCCAGTTGCCTGGAAGGTTTTAAATTCCCGCATTCTAATGCCCAAATTTGGGGATCATGGAAAGGGAAAGTGCAGACTTTCGTTTGTAACGGGGTTAAGGGGGTGGGGGCAAAACCATAACTTGTTTTTTTTGATGGCCTTAAAGCGTGGATCTGTTGGAGGAAAGGGGGCATCAAAACATCATCTGAGGAGGGACCATGATTTCCCAAGGTTTAATTCGGGGGCACAAAAAACATTTACTGTCTTCTACCCCCCCCTAATCCCGGCCCAAACCCCTTTTCCAAGGGAGGGGCATCGGACCGGTTGTAACGGAGGTGGGGATCCCCTGGCAACTGCAAATGATGAATAAGCCATCCAGGGGGGGGGTCAAGTGGTCCCGGAATACGAGCCCGCCGCAAAGCGAGTTGACTTGCTCGGTGGGAGTTACCAGGTACTACCCCTGACGGATTCTTGCCTGACAGCCAAAGGTGTGCTTTGGGACAAATCATTAGGCTAGGTCATAGGGGGACAGGCGGCAAGGGGGACAGGCAGCAAAAAAGGTTTGTGGTGAGGGACGGAGGAGAGTTTCGGTACAAGGTTATGATAAGCCTGGAACGCTTTTTTTTATAGGCAAAAGGCACTAAAGATCCCGGCAAGGTCACATTTTAGGTGGAGCCTTGATTTTGGGGCGGCCGGCAAACCCAATTACCGGCGCGCTGGCCCTTTAAATTGAGCGAGCCGCTCCGCGCCTAAGGAAGGAGGGCGTGCACCGGCCGGAAAGGGGAAGGGCCCAAGGGGGGGAGCACGACTAGGTGAGTATATGCCTCTATGTGGATCTCCCCCACAGCACCGGGGCACGTACCCCCGGCTACATTTAACTACCCCCCCCCCCTTCGGCCTCCCCCCCTTCTGGTCCTGAGGAACTTTTTCACCAACTCACGGTCCAAGATGTTATCCTCCAGCTCCCACGACCTCTCCTCAGGCCCGAAACCCTAGCAGTCGATAAGGAAGAGTCGTTTTACCCTGAACGTCTTTACGACCAGGATCTCCTATACAGTGAAAATGTTGGTGGACTCAGCTTCGGACGATGGAGGGACACAGGTTTTAGCAAGGAGACATGGAAGGAGTTGGGAATACACATGGTAGGGGGGAGACAGAATTTATAGGCAACCGGATTAATGCGTTTGATAACCTCGACTGGTCCTACGTAACGAGGACCTAACTTGTAACTGGGGATCTTGAGCCGATAGCCACACTTTGTCACCAGACCAGAAGACAGGGGAATGCCTTCTATTTTTGACCACTTGGGTCTACAGACGAGTGGACGCATGACGCAGAGACAGGCACGTCAGGTTCCAAATGGACAGCATATCCCGGACCAAAGCAACAGCCGCAGGACCCTCGGATGGAGAAGACAGCGGGAGCAGAGGGTGGGGATGCTGCCTATATACAAGGAAGAAGGGAGAAGCACCAGTGGACTCGGAGTCCACGGAATTATATAAAAACTCCGCCCAAGGAAGTAAACTGGCCCAGTCATCCTGTCGGGATGAGACGTAATGGTGCAAGTAGCCCCCCAGGACCTGGTTGACTCTTTCCACTTGGTCATTAGTCTGTAGGTGGTAGGCAGAGGAGAAGTCCAGGTTCACCTGCAACTGAGAGCAGGGGGCCCGCCAGAACCTTGAAACGAACTGGACCCCCTGATCCGAAACCATATTCTGGGGGAGTCCGTTCAGATGGAAGATATGTAGGAAAAACAGGCTGGCCAGGCGTGGAGCAGACCCTGAACCTGGCAAAGGGACAAAATGTGCCATCTTTGAAAAACGGTCCGTGACCACCCAGATAACGGTGTTGCCAGAGGAGGAAAGAAGGTCGGTGATAAAGTCGATTGCTACATGAGACCACGGAGTCGCGGGTATAGGCAGAGGCTGCAGCAGACCCGCTGGTTTGTGGCGAGGGGTCTTATCACGGGCACAAGTAACACAGGACTTCACAAATTCCCTGACGTCTTTAGCAAAGTCCGGCCACCAGTAAAAATGAGAGATCTGGAGAAACTACTTACGAGCACCAGGGTGACTGGCCACTAGAGAGAATGTCACCACTTCAAAATTCTCCTGCAGAGCGCAGGACGTACGTATGTCTTCCCAGGAGGAATATCCGGAGATCCGCAGAAATAAGGCGTTCAGGAGAGATTATATGTAGAGATGGGCGACTTCGCCGAATTTTCTGACAAAATCCATTTCGTTCCGAATTACTTCAGGACGAATCGTGTTAAAAAACAGCTATTTCCTGGCTGCAGAGAGCCTGTAGGGTGCTGTAGAACATTGTGCCATGGTTAAATATGCAGAGGGCGCTTGGTTTGGTCTTCATACAATGCTGTGTTTTAGTATGACATGCACACGACTGCCGCCGCTATTAGAATCACTTCACTCTAAAATTCCCTGTGCACTTACAGGGGCAAAACTGACCAAAAAACTGAAGCAGAAATGCAGCCTGATAAAGTCATGGCAGCGCCAGCTGGAAAAAAAGAAAATGAGGGCTAAGATCCTACGCTAGCGTCAAAGAACACAGTAGTAGGTTACCGGAGCCGCCACAGATCGCAGTACAGTAAGGGGATGATGGCAATAGCCACGCCAGGGAGCGGAATCTAAGTAGGCCCCGCTTTTCACCAGAGCCCGCTGCAAAGCGAGATGGACTTGCTGCGGCGGTAGTCTACCAGGTCGTTACCCCTGACGTGACTTGATTGCGGTGGCAGCCGAGGTGTAGCGAGGTACAAAATTGTAAAGCAAACTCAGAGTCGGGGACAAGCGTAAGGTCAGGACAGCCGGCAAGGATCGTGGTCAAGGGACAGAGGCAAGAGGTCCGGTACACGGATTTTCCTGTCTGTAATTTGGACATACGATTCTCAATCTTCATACTGAGGAAGCTCATCCCAAGCCAGTTTTGCAGCATTTGCTTGTAGTTCAGTATTCCAGTTTAGTACTAAATTCCATCACTGATGGCACCGAATGCAAAATAAGCACCTAAAACATTCAATTCCAAACGCTGCATTTGAACAAATTGGTGTCACGCAGAAACTGGATTCAAACTACCACGTTTATACTTCATAATAAACTGCAGTGGAATGTTTTTAGGTATTAATGAAGAAGCTGATGGAGGTAGAATTGCCTTGGCCAAAAATGGTTTCGGAACGTTAGCAAACTGACTATGGAGGATTTCTCTATAGTATTTGAGTTTGTCTTCCCTCTCAGCAGCTGGAAAAAAGGCTCCCATTTTGGACCGGTAGCGAGGGTCCAAGAGGGTGGAGAGCCAGAAGTCATCCCTCTGCCGGATGGGGACTATTCGGCTGTCACTAGCCAGGCAAATCAACATGCTGCAGGCCATGTGCGCAAGTGATTCTGATTGACTTCCTACCTCCATTTCCACTGTATACTGCCACGGTGCTTGGGGGTCAGTGGCACAATGACAGAGTGTGGAGGTCACGGTAGCAGCCAGAGTAGCAGCATGAGGTCAGAGAGTGGCACAATGACACAGTGTGGAGGTGACGGCATAAACAGCAGAAGCAGCATGAGGTCAGACAGTGGCACAATGACATTCTGGAGGTGGCAAAAACAGGAGTAGGCCACAGAGTGGCACAATGACAGAGTGTGGAGGTGACGGCAGCAGCGCTTGAGGTCAGACAGTGGCACAATGACACAGTGTGGAGGTTTCGGCATCAACAGACGCAGCAGCATGATGTCAGAGAGTGGCACAATAACATTCTGGAGGTGGCAAAAACAGGAGTATGCCACAGAGTGGCACAATGACAGAGGGTGGAGGTCACGGCAGCAGCCACAGCAGCAGCATGAGGTCAGACAGTGGCACAATGCCACAGTGGGGAGGTGATGGCATCAACAGCAGTAGCAGCATGAGGTCAGAGAATGGCACAATGACACAGTGTGGAGCTGCCGGCATCAACCGCCGCAGCAGCATGAGGTCAGAAAGTGGCACAATGACACAGTGTGGAGGGCCTGGCAAAAAGCCAGCAACAGCAGCGCATGAGGTCAGACAGTGGCACAATGACATTCTGAGGTGGCAAAAACAGGAGTAGGCCACAGAGTGGCACAATGACAGAGTGTGGAGGTCACGGCAGGAGCAACAGCAGCAGCAGCATGAGGTCAGACAGTGGCACAATGACACAGTGTGTAGGTCATGGCAGCAGCCACAGCAGCAACATGAGGTCAGACAGGGGGCCACAATGACCCCAGTGTGGAGGTGACGGCATCATCATCAGCAGTAGCATGAGGTCAGAGAGTGGCACAATGACACAGTGTGGAAGTCACGGCATCAACAGCAGAAGCAGCATGAGGTCAGAGAGTGGCACAATGACATTCTGGAGGTGGCAAAACAGGAGTATGCCACAGAGTTGCACAATGACAGAGTTTGGAGGTCACGGCAGCAGCCACAGCAGCAGCATGAGGTCAGACAGTGGCACAATGACACAGTGTGGAGGTAACGGCATCAACAGCAGCAGCAGCATGAGGTCAGAGAGTGGCACAATGACATTTTGGAGGTGGCAAAAACAGGAGTAACCCACAGAGTGCACAATGAAAGAGTGTGAAGGGCCCAGCAGCAGCAAGAGCATGAGGCCAGAGAGTGGCACAATGACACAGTGTGGATGTCACGGCACCAGCAACAGCAGCATCATGAGGAAATAGAGTGGCACAATGACCTCATGAGTGTGGAGGTGGGGGGCAATACCAGTCCCTTGGAAAAGGTGGTGGTAGGCAGATGGAGAAACTGGCAGCAGATGTGTGGCATCACGCGGGTGACGGCAACAGAATAGTGACTGAGGCAGGTAGTTTGAATCCTGACTCATTTCTCAAAGTTTTGGTGAGGCGTCATGGCTGATGTAATCTGACGCCTAAGGCATTGGTGTGTGAAAATCCTGGCCGATCTACACCTGATTCATCTTGACAAAGGTCAGTCGTTCCACATTTCTGGGGGACAGCGGGTTCTCCTTGGGGAAACGATGGCCCACGCCGCACTGAACACCCGCTCTAATGCCACACTACTGGCCAGGCAGGACAGCTTCTCCACTGCATACACGGCAAGTTGCAGCCACACATACAGTTTGGCTTCCCAGTAGTCCAGTGGATCTTCTAACTGAGGTGGCAGAGAGCTGTCCAAATAGGCCACCACCTGTTGGTTCAGGGTCTGCTCCAGGTCCTGCTGCTGCTGGCGAGTGTCCTCCTCACTATGCAGGTTAAGGAAGCTGCTCATCAGCGACTCCAGACTTAGGTTGCTGCTGATGGAGCTGGTACTGCTCCTACCCCCACACCTTCCCATAGCAGTCGCGGCAATGGTATGTGAGCGCTGAGGAACCCCCAGGTCAGACCTGTGAGAGGATGGATAATGCTGCACCTAGGCAGCGGCGAACTAACTACACAGGGTTTCTCTATAATATTTGAGTTTGTCCTCCCCCTCAGCAGCTGGGAAAAAGGCTCCCATTTTGGACTGGTAGCGAGGGTCCAATAAGGTGGAGAGCCAGAAGTCATCCCTCTGCCGGATGGTGACTCTTCGGCTGTCACTAGCCAGGCAAATCAGCAAGCTGCGGGCCATCTGCAAAAGTGTCTCTGAGGGACTCCCTGCCTCCATCTCCACTGTAAACTGCCACGGTGCTTGCGGGTCATCTGCCTCTTCTTCTTCGTCTCCATCTACCTCCTCCAGCTTCTCCTGCTCCTCCGCTCTTGTCACCTGGGAAGAAAAACTACTCATTTCACCAGACAATGCTTGTGCTTCAATGTCCTCCTCCTCCTCCAGTTCAGTCCCCAACGGACTCATGTGGCCGCGAGATGTAGTCTCCACATCTCCAGTCCCCTGCCCATTCAGATTTTTCAGCATCTGTTTCAGGACATGAAGCAGTGGAATGACGTTATTCATCCCGTAGTCCTGGAGACTTACAAATAATGTGGCCTCCTCTAATGGCCTCAGGAAACAGCAGGTGTGACACATGAGCTGCCACTGGCTGACATCAAAGTTACACAGGGGAGTAGTCCTGTCCGCCTGGATCATCAAAAAATCGTTAATGGTCTTTCTCTGTTCATACAGTCGGTCCAACATGTACAGGCTGGAATTCCAACGGGTGGAACATCGCATATCAGCGTGTGTTGGGGGAGGTCGTTCTGCAACTGAAACTCGAGGAGGGTGTGCCTGACTTTGTAGGACTGGAAGAAGTGCATGCACAGTTTCCTGGCCATTTTCAGAAACTTCTGAAGTTCAGTGGAAGACTTCAGGAACCTTTTCACAACCAGATTGAACACGTGCGCCATGCAGGGCGCATGGACCATCCCTCCTCGGTGCAGCGCGAACACCATGTTCCTTCCATTGTCTGTCACCATGCTTCCGATTTGCAGTCGGCGCAGAGAAAGCCACACATCGATTTCTTGCTGCATGTAGCGGAGCAGTTCCTCCCCTGTGTGAATTCGCTCGCCGAGGCAAGCCAGGTGTAGATCTGCGTGACACCACTGTGGTATGATGGAGCAGCACTTGTGGAGGCTGAGATGGTGGTGGTGGTGGTGAAGAAGGAGGAGGTGGCGGACATTGGCGCAGGAGCAGCAGTTTGACAACATGGAGGAGAAAGCGCCGTCTCCTGTCCAAGTTGTTGGTGTGGCTGGGAAGGAAGCACATTCACCCAGTGGGCCGTAAAGGACATGTACTGGCCCTGACCGTAGTTACAGCTCCACACGTCCGTGCTGCCGTGCACCTTGGAAGAAACCGATAAGCTCAAGGACTGGCTCACCTTCTGTTCTGCATATTTGTGAAGGGCTGGTCCTGCCTTTTTGAAAAAGAAATTACAGCTTGGAACTCTCCACCTCGGCTTGGCACAGGCCATTATTTCTCTGAATGGTGCAGAGTCCACCATTTAGAAAGGGAGGGACTGCAGTATCATCAACTCGGACAGGAGCATGGTCAGCTTCTGCACCTTAGGATGGTTGGATGCATGCTGTTGTCTCTTTTCAATCGCCTCGTTGAACGACTGCTGGCGAGGAGCAGGAGCATCTGGACCGGGAGATGATGGAAAAGAGAAACAGCTCCCTTCTGCAGAGGTGGTGGAGCCTTGACTGGCTGAAATGGCATGTGTGCCACAGGGCGCTACTGCTGTTGTTGCTGCGGCGGCAGGATGGACCACCACATCTGAGCCACGTTTCTCCCAGGCCACTGGATGGTGACGCTGCATGTGTTGACACAGGGCCATGGTGCCAACGTTACCCCCCTGGCCACACTTCACTTTCTGCCCACAGATTCTACATATACCCATATTCGGCTCCTCCGGTGTCTTAGCAAAGAACTGCCACACCGCCGAATTGCTGATTTTACCGCCAACGCTCCGCACTGAGTGACTACTACTGCCGCTGCCTCGCTGAGCCCCTGTGCCGCTACTTTCTTGGACCTGCAAAGCAGGTTTTCTACCCCATGGCCATTTGGCTCCCGACCTTGCACTGCTGCTACCCTGCTGACTCACGGCTACACTAACAACTTGCTGGCTGCGCTGCTGCCTGACGCGCAAGCTGACGCCCGCTTCTCCTGCCGATGATGCAGCCCTTGCTTCACCCGGTTCCCAAGTGGGGTCAGCTACATCATCATCGATTATTGTTGGATCTTCACTGCTGTCCTCCTTAACAGTCTTGGTATGCAGAGGCTGACCCCTCACAACATGACCTCCCATAACACTCTCCACATCCATACTTTGCCGCCTATTGCAAGAAGCAGGGGATATTGGCCCCATTTCTTCACTGCCAAGTAGCTGCTGACTGTCCTCCTCAAATTGATCATCCTCGCTTTATAGTGGCACTGTGCCCAGACCACATACTAGTTCCCTGGCTGAGGGAACCGGACGGGACAGAGGCGGGTTGAGGACAGATGAGAGCCGCTGAGCTGTTCCCGGGCCATGCCAACTAAGGGTTGTGACTGGCATTCCCACCGACTCTTGGCTGGGGTTGTCAGATGTAATCTGGGAGGAAGTGGATGACCTAGCCAACCAATCAAGAACCCTTGGGTTGCTGGTCAACACCCGGCCGCTAGATGACATCGGCAGTTCTGGCCTCACCGAGTGACCCCTGCTGCAACATCCCCTTACTGTGCTGTGACCTCTGCCTGCTCCATGAATGTTTGTGCCACTTCAACAGGAAAAATTTTGTCTTTGGCGTTGAAAAACGCCATTTCCTTTACTGACTACAATAGCACAAACACGCTTAATTAACCTTCCGATATAAATTATGCTACAGGAATCAACAGGAAACATTTTGTGTTTGGTGTTAAAAAACAACGTTTCCTTTACTGACTACAATAGCAGAAACACGCTTAATTAACCTTCGGATATAAATTATTCTACAGGAATCAACATGAAAAATTTTGTCTTTGGTGTTGAAAAACAGCATTTCTTTTACTGACTACAATAGCAGAAACACACTTAATAAACCTTCGGATATTAATTGCGCAAAAGAAATGAGCAGCAAAAAATTAACTCGTATGTGGCGTGTTAAAATGCCGAGTATTTTAATGACTACAAAAGCAGAAACACTGAATTAACCTTTGGATATAAATTATGCTACAGTAAAAATGTTGTCTTTGGTGTTGAAGAACACCGTTTATTCTACTGACTACAAAAGCAGAAACACGCCTAATTAACCTTCGGATATAAATTATGCTACAGGAATCAACAGGAAAAATGTTATCTTTGGTGTTGAACACACTGTTTATTTTACTCACTACAATAGCACAAACGTGCTTAATTAACCCTTGGTTATAAATTTCGCAAAAGAAACGAGCAGCAAAAAATTAACTCGTATGTGGCGTGTTAAAACGTCGTGTATTTTACTGAATACAAAAGCAGAAACACGCTTAATTAACCTTCGGATATAAATTATTCTACAGGAATCAACAGGAAAAATTTTGTCGTTGGCGTTGAAAAACGCCATTTCCTTTACTGACTACAATAGCAGAAACACACGTAATCAACCTTCGGATATAAATTATGCTACAGGAAAAATTTCATCTTTGGCGTTGAAAAACACAGTTTATTTTACTGACTACAATAGAACAATATTCTTAATTAAAACTTTGATATTAATTGCTCAAAATAAATGATCATAAAAAAATTAACTCGTATGTGGCGTGTTAAAACGCCGCGTATTTTACTGACTACAAAAGCAGAAACACGCTTAATTAACCTTCAGATATAAATTATGCTACAGGAATCAACAGGAAAAATTTCGTCTTTGGTGTTGAAAAACACTTTATTTTACTGACTACAAAAGCAGAAAAAACGCTTAATTAACCTTCGGATATAAATTATGGTACAGGAAAAATTTCGTCTTTGGCGTTGAAAAACACAGTTTCTTTTACTGACTACAAAAGCAGAATCACGCTTAATTAACCTTCGGATATAAATTATGCTACAGGAATCAACAGGAAAAATTTCGTCTTTGGCGATGAAAAACACAGTTTATTTAACTGACTACAATAGCACAAACACGCTTAAGTAACACAGCCAAAATATATGCAAAAAATTGTGGCTCACCTATAGCAGACTTCAATGTCCATGTAGATCTCAGGATGAGGGTTTAGGCTTCCAAGCCTGCTGCCGGCCAAGCAGCTTGCTATGCAATGGTATACCAGAAGAATCACCTCGGCAGTGGCACCGCAATGCTCCGTTAATGAAACCTTCGCTCAGAAGCAAACTAAACTAAATCTCTTTATTAGCAAAACTTTAAAAAGGACAGCAGACTGACACGGTACACGTAGTGCAACCTGACTAACGCGTTTCGGGCTGGACGCCCTTGTTCACAGTACTGTTGCACTACGTGTACCGTGTCAGTCTGCTGTCCTTTTTTAAGTTTTGCTAATAAAGAGATTTAGTTTAGTTTGCTTCTCAATGGAGGTTTCATTCACGGAGCATTGCGGTGCCATTGCCGAGGTGATTCTTCTGGTATACTAACGCTTAAGTAACCCTTGGATATAAATTGCACAATAGAAATAAGCAGCAAAAAAATTAACTGGTATGTGGCTTGTAAAAACGCTGCTTCTTTTACTGAATAAAAAAGTAAAAACAAGCTTAAACAACCCTTGGATATTAAATGTAGTCCAGAACTGACCAGATAGTATTAAAATGTATATGCAGCATCTCTAATTATATGTTGTGGGACGGCCTCCTCCCCCATCACCTCAGAGGCAAGTGAGAGGGCATCGGCCTTGACGTTCTTCTCTGGAGTTCCAAAATGTATCTGGAAGTTGAAGCGTGAGAAGAAAAGGGACCACCTGGCTTGGCGTGGATTGAGTTGTTGGGCCGATTGGAGGTATTGGAGGTTTTTATGGTCGGAGTAAATAGTGATGGGATGCCGTGCTCCCTCCAGTAGATAGAGCCATTCCTCTAGAGCCAGCTTGATGGCCAGCAACTCCCGGACCCCGATGGTGTAATTCTTCTCCGCCGGGGAATGTGTCTTGGAGAAGAAGCCACAGGTGACCATCTTGCCTTTAGGCCCCCTTTGTGTGAGAACAGCGCCGGCCCCAACCGAGATGGCATCGACTTCCAAAAAGAATGGCTTCTCGGCGTCAGGTTGGGTCAGAATGGGTGAGGAGGCAAAAGCTGCTTTTAGTTTAGTGAACGCTTCTTCGGCCTCCGGCGGCCACTGCCTAGGGTTGATGTTTTACCTAGTACGTGCTACGATAGGTGCCCCCCAATGTAGAGTAATACGGAATGAATTGCTGATAATAATTAGAGAAGCCCAGAAAGCGTTGTATGGCCCATAGGCCCACCGGCCTAGGCCACTGCAGAATGGCAAACAGCTTTGCAGAATCCATCTGCAACCCTCGGTCCAAGATGATGTAACCAAGGAACCAAGGAACCGAAGGCTGGTCTGGTGGAAAAGGCACTTCTCTAACTTGGCAAAGAGGTGGTTAGCACATAGACATTTCATCACCTGGCGAACATGGACGCGATGAATCTACATATTGGCAGAGAACACCAAGATATTGTCCAGGTAAACCACGACACAGGTGTAGAGGAGGTCCCTGAATATGTCGTTTACGAACTCCTGGAACACTGCTGGGGCATTACACAGCCCAAAGGGCATGACCAGGTATTCAAAGTGCCCATCCCGTGTATTAAAGGCCATCTTCCATTCATCCCCCTCTCGGATGAGAATAAGATTGTAGGCCCCATGCAGGACCAGCTTAGAGTAGATCTTTGCCAATCAAATAGCTCTGTGATCAACGGGAAAGGATCTTGGTTTTTCACTGTGATTTTATTGCGTTCCTGATAATCATTACAATTCTCCATGAACAAGAATCCTGCACCAGCTGGAGAGGAGGATTTGCAAATGAATACTTTCTGAAGGTTCTCTTGAATATAGGCCTACATAGCCTGAGTTTCCGGAATGGACAGAGGATAGACCCTGCCCCTGGGAGGACTGGTTCTAGTCAGCAGGTCAATCGGGCAGTCGTACGGCTGGTGAGGAGGAAGGGCTCCACTTGTTTTTCAGAAAATATGTCAGAAAAGTCCTGATATGCTGTGGGTAGGCCAGGCAACGATTTGTGAGGCACTGGTGGAGAGGTGGAAAGCACTGGGCGATGTGCCATCAGGCATCAGTTCATGCAGTTCGGTCCCCAATGAAGGACCTCTCCACTCTTCCAGTCAAGCGTAGGGGCATGGCGTTGCAGCCATTCCAGCCCCATGAGAATCGCCGAAGAAGACCGGGGAAGCACATAGAACTCGATCCTCTCTCTATGCAGGGCCCCCACCTGGAGAGACACCGGTTTGTGGCATATAAGATGGAGTCACTCAGGAGTTCCCCGTTGACCGAGGAGATCATAAGCGGCTTCTCCTGACAGATTACTGAGGGCGATACTGTGTCACCAGGGAGGTGTGAATAAAGTTCCCAGCAGAGCCGGAGTCCAAGAAATCGGAGGCCTGAAATGAGAGACACGTATCAGTCTTGACCAGTACTGGCATAGTCAGGCGTGGAGAGGAGATACTTGCACCTAGGGACGCCTCTGCCACGAAAGCTAGGTGCAAGCGTTTCCCGACCATTTGGGGCGCAGCGGACAGTCCCTATGGAAGTGCTCGGGACTGGCGAGGTACAGGTACAAATTACCACACTGATGCCAGGACAGCTCTTGCTCGGAGAGGTGAGCTCTGTCGACCTGCATGGGTTCTTCGCCAGGGGACTGTGGGAGTGGCATCGGCGGTCTCTGGAACAGCTGACGAGGCCGGATCTTACTGTAACGGATGAGCAGGTAGTGGATACACTGGACCACCACAAGCGATGGTATAAGTCGCGCCACGGAGCGGAATCTATGTAGGTCCCGGTATTCACCAGAGCCCGCCGCAAAGCAGGATAGACTTGCTGCGGCGGGAGTCTACCAGGTCACTAACCCTGACATGACTTGCTTGCCGTGGCAGCCAAGGTGGAGCATGGTACAAAATCGTTAGGCTAGGTCGTAGTCGGAGACAGGCGGCAAGGTAAGGACAGGTGGCAAAGGTTTGTGGTCGAGGGACGGAGGCAAGAGTTTCGGTACACAGGTTATAGATAAGACTCATGGAACGCTTTTTTGATAGGCAAAAGGCACTAAAGATCCGGCAAGGTCACATTGGAGGTGCAGCCTTGATATAGGGTTAGTGGCCGGCAGTCACCAATTACTGGCCCGATGGCCATTTAAACTTGAGCAAGCCGGCGCGTGCGCGCCCTAAGGGACGGGGACACGCGCACTGGTCAGCAGGGGGATGCTGACGGGCAGGAGCACAGCTGGGTGAGTATATGCTGCTCGGGGAACAAGTGTGCCCACGGCCCGATACGCGGATCACGACGCCACTCGCCCCCGGCACCGAGGCACGTACCGAGCTACAAATGTATCCGTAGCCCATCGCTGTCCAGCCATGCCTCATCCTCCTCCTCTGCTTCCTCCTCCTCAGCTTCAACACAGCCCTGAGGCACCGCCTTGCACCAGCCCAGGACCCCAAACCACCACCTAATGAAGACCTGTAAAGTTGTGAAACTGTCGGGCCTTCTTGATCCGACGGAGAGAAAAGCTCTGTGTCTGTATCTGTGTCGCCTCTGCCTCCAAGACTTGTTCCAGAATTAATATCACCACAATGGTCATGCTGACAAGGGCATTGAAACGCCTTCTGACCCAAAGCGCATTGTGTCATCAAAGAGCTCTTCAGAACATGGATTATCCACAGTGGTCTGTAAATGGCTTGACATTTGGGATTCCTTTGCTTCATGTTGGACGGATGCTGACGATGATGATGATGACAACATCCGTGGCCGTGACTGGGAGGACGAGGAGGTAAAACCGTTTGATGCAGGATGCGTTAAACACTGAGGAACAGATTGGCGACGCTCTTCATTACTGAGATTCACAGGTAACCGACCCAGCGATGACAGGCCTGACGGTCCTTCAACTGACGTGCTCGCTTGCGTGTTGTCCGCAGCAGTGGAAGGAGCGCCTTCTCTCGTACCTCTAGCTCCACGTCCTACCCTCCTCTTTCGTCGCTTACCACCTGTAGTTTGCTCCATGTTCAGAAAGATAAATATTAAAAAGGTCTATAAGATTTTTCACAGTCTCTTATTGAAAAACTGTACTGCAAAGACAGCAAATCAGAGTTGTTCTTAAATCCCTCTAATTTCCAACTGCCAACAGAATTGTTTCTATCGAATATCTGTGAAATGTGGTCTTGTGTAAGAACTGTAACACCAAATCAACAGTGTTCTTCCTTCAGTCCCTGAGATTTACAACTGTAAAGTAGGACTAGCAATTGACTTTTTCTTACAGATTTTCTATGAAATGCGGTCTTTTCTGACAATTGACAACCAGTTGTATAAACAGAATTTTTTTATACATTATATGGATTAAATGTGGTCTTTTTAAACAAATGACAACCGGGAGTAAAAAAAATCAAACTGTTCTACAAATTATCTAAGAACTGCGGTCTTTTTGGACAACTGACAATCACAGATAGAAATAGAAATGTTTGCTACAGATAATGGAATAAATGTGATATTTTCCCACAACTGACAAACAGGAGTACAACTATAATAATTTTCTACAAATTACCTAAGAACTGCAGTCTTTTCAGACAACTGACAATCACAGATAGAAATAGACATTTTTTCTATAGAATATGGAGTAAATGTGGTCTTGACCAGTTTCTAAGTAATCTACTTTAATTGCAGATTCAAGTGATCTTTGATGTGACAAACAGAGCAATAAAGCTAATAAATGTTACCTTCAATGAAACTAATCAATAAGCTAATGTTACCTTCAATAAAGGATAAGAAAATGATGAATACTTTAGAAAACCAAATAAGGCAAAATGTTTCCGGTATAACTTTGTACCTAAATCTGGTGATGTGTTCTTAAACCTTATGTCATAATTATGCAAGTCAGAGGAACGCCCTCTGCAAAAGGTGTATAAATATAGGATGCTTCTGTTAATAAATTATGCATTGGACTCAGAGATTCCTGTCTTCTGTGGTCACTGCGTCTCGATCCGGATCGCTCCACCCAATCTGGCTACCATCCAATATACCT
Organism: Phyllomedusa bahiana; assembly: GCA_025379985.1. NCBI lineage: Eukaryota > Metazoa > Chordata > Amphibia > Anura > Hylidae > Phyllomedusa > Phyllomedusa bahiana. The sequence goes on from JAODAL010006023.1 coordinate 59,839, forward strand.
GAGGGTCCCCCTTGAGAGACCACCTTAACAGAAATGGCGCCCAACTCGCGGCTGGCATAAGCAGTACGACGACCAATATCTCAAGCCCGGCACTTCTGCAGATGGTGGATCAGGGACACACAGACAAAAACACCGGTGTACAAAGGTAAGATATCATTTAAGATTCTTACACTTAACAAAACTTCTCTGTGTCTCCCTAATCTACTCCACTGTATGCCGGACTTCTGGGGTATGTTAGAGAGAAAGTCTTACTGTGCATCCAGACCATTTTGGTCAAGAACCATAGAATATCCTAGTGATACTGGAGTGGTATATTGGATTGGAGTATATGTCTGTTTCATGTCTGTCTGTCACATATATGTAAACTCATGCTGCTAACAGAGGGTTTAGAGAAGGCTTGGTTTCTATTTGCCTGTTTGATATTGGCTTTATTCACTCTCGGCGGGTTTTTAAAAATATGGATAGCTAAATTGGTTTTATTAAAGTACCATTTTCCACCCAAAGACCAAAGAGGGGGGTTTAGTGAGTGATTCGGATAGTCACATGGCCAAGTCCTAAATAATTTTTGGGGTTAACACCAAAAAAATGATGTTTGTGCAGGGTTTTAAAAAAAATATAAAAAATTATATATATTGCAGTTTCGGGGTTCCGCAAGGGTAGAGGGAATGTAGGTTTTTGAAAAATTTGCGCAAGAAAAAATTTTGGGTTGGGTGAGGAAAAAGGAAAGGGATACATAGGATTAAAAAGTAGAGAAAGGGGGGAGGGGGAAAAACAGGGAATAGGTTTTTAAAATTTTAAAAGGGGAAGATTGGGGTTTTTGTTTAAAAATGTTTGTTGTTTCTTTCCTTTTCCTTTAATTGGAAAAATTTTTAAAAAGGGAGCCCATTCTTTTAGACCCAAAGGCGTTTTCCCCCGGAGCGTGGACCTTTATACCTCCCGCTCTATTCATTTTGCCCCACCTTTGTCTCTTGAGACAAGGGCCATAAAATATATGTTAATGTTTTCAAAGGTCCTTGAGTGGTATCTCTGAATGTTTGTATGTTTGTATGAGGTTAAATAAATAAAATCCTATTTGAAATAAAGGGACTCCAGGGGGGGGTGAAAAAAATTAAAAACACATAAAAACAGGGTCACATCCCCAGTCACCCTCCTTTGACCCTTTTTTTTCTCTCAAAACCCAACTGATATTACCTCATTTTTTTGTGTTTTCGTTTTGTTTATCTGTGTTTTTTACAAATTAAAAAGGGGAAATCCCCCCGCCAAGGGGGTGGTGAGGCTAAAATTTAAAGAAGGAAGTGGGAGACTGAATCGTTAAGAGAAGAGGAATTGGCTGTAAAGGGTTTGGGGAAAGTTAAAAAATTTGGGATGTGTAAAGCCCCCTTTAGGTGTCCTGTGGAATTGCCTAGTGACAAATGGGGGCGGGTCAGAGTCATAAGTTATATGAAAGCCAAAGGGGGGCAAGCGTAGAAAAGGAAATGGGGGGGAAATGTATGGTGCAAGGGGGGACACTGGGAAGGAACAGGTTAGGAAAACAAAGACACCCCGAGGTAGGGAAAATAAAAAAATTGAAAGAACCCCCCCATTTTTAAACCCTGTATGGTGGTTTCAGTAGGAAAAGGGGGTTTGACATGTGTATGGGGGGAAAACAGATTTCCCCTTTGTGAGTTTTCCTAGCCTGTGGAGAGGGGGCCCAAGGAGGGGAAGGCGACGGTTATATCCTGTCATATCCACAGAGTAGAAATATGTCCAAAATCCTACTATACATCCTCCGTTCTAAAACGAGGGGACACTCTAACTAACGGGGGGAGATCCCTAAACATCTCCAAACAAAAAATTTGAAATGGGGTACATAAAAACCCCCTGTCCTTTTACTTGGAAGCGGGACCAATGGTAAATACAGTAACTCAGAAAAAAAACCTTGGACCAAAAAGATAGATGCATTGCAAAAGATCACCGGTCCTTTGACTTCCCAATGGCTTTTTGGGTGGATGTAGGTCTGTATCATACTAAAAACTGTCCCTGGTCGATCTGGTGTCTATCTTGAAAAGGGAATTTTGGGTGAACCCAGAGTGCGGGCGTTGGATGTATAGAAAAAGGTGGCAAGCCACTATAATTTGTATAAGAAAACTATACCCGAACCGTAAAATCAGGGAAAGACTTTTTAAGGGGTCTGAAAAATGGTGCGACGAAAGTGGGGGAATCAAAAATTTCCCTTCTTAGATGTATACAGGGTCCCAAACGACACAGGGACCAATTTGGGGAAATTTAAAATTAAGTTTAATGGATTTGGTATGAAAAAAACAGGGGAGGTGGGGAGGGAAGTTTTTCCCATGGAGCTTTCAACAGGTCTTAAACCACAGCTCTGTCAGGGGGGTGAAAGGAAAAAACCTGACTGGAGGAATGCAATATTGAAGAGTTAGTGCTGTACAAAAAGGGGTGGAGCTAGCCCAAAAAGTCAAAGCCCCCCCATACGATGTCTTTGAGCAGGAGACAAAAGCCGTCAGGCGGGGACCCCATAGATTTTGGGGTTTTGCAAAGACCCGGGATCAGAGGAGACATGCAGACTCCTCCCGACAGGACAAGCCCCCCCAACAGGAAAAGACCTAAGACGACAAGCAGGAAAAAAAGGAGGTCCATGGTCCCAATGCCCCATGGGAAAATTGGAACCCGACATTCCTACCCCCCTTCGGACACAAATGAAAAGGCCCAAAGGGAAAATCCCGTGCACCCCCCGGATGGGAGAAAAATTTTTCCTTCTGGTTGATACGGGGGCTCCCAAACTGTTTTTTTTCCCCCCGGGAAAAATTTTTACACTTGCTGACAAATCAGATGATATCTTCAGATCGGGGTTTGGGGGGGTTGGGCCCGGGAAAATTTCCCACAAATAAGCCATTGCCCCATGAACTAGCTGAAATAATGCATGACTAGACAATTTAGTTAGGATAAAGCCCCCTGTTAATTGTTGGGGTCAGTGTATAAAGGCCCTCAGGACAAATATACCACTAATGGTACGGTTATTTAAAAAAAATGTATCCTAAAAAAACATTTATAAAAATTTATAGCATGCCTGCATGTATCTATCATTCTCCCCACCTGGGGATCCTAGTTTGGATCGGGTTTCCTGAATTCATGTGGGAAAAAATAAAAAAACTGAATAGGAATATGCCAGTTCCTCCCAGTTGTGATACACTTGAAGCCAGGAGCAAAGCCCCATAAAATAAAGCAGTCCCCTTTGAGTGCAGCCAAGGAGGCGATAGGCAAAAACAAAAACAGATTATGCTTCTGGGGCAATTGAACCTAAAAATTAGTGGAAAAAAACCCCCCCTGTACCCGGGTCAAAAAGAAAAAAAAAAGGGGAGCCAGTGACTTAAGTTTTTTCGGGCCCTCAGAGCAGTCAAGCGGCATGAATTTCTAACCGCAGGGGTCCCAAACCCCCCCACACAATTTTTTCACAAAATACCCATCACTCCACATGGTTCACAGTCATAAATTTTGCTAATGCGTTTTTTTTTGCCCCTCCCGCCCAAATGCCAGTATCTATTTGCTTTTACATTTCGTGGGTCAAAATATCGATGGACAGTTTTCCACAAGGGGGGAAAATTCGCCCCCTTACAAGATGCTTAAGATAGTCTTGCAGGATTGGTCTCCCCCAAGCTAAAGTTGTTTTGTTGACCTACATAGTTTGCCCTTCCCCTTTGGCCCCTCGAAGGGGGTTATGCGTAAGACCACCATTACCCTCCCCCAAAACACTTGGCGGGCCAAAGGGGTGAAGGTTTTCGGGGGAAAATTTACAATTTTGTCAGGAAAAGTTTTGTTTTTGGACATTGCATATCACCCCAGGACCCCCCGGGCTTTTTGACCACAGACAGGAAAAAGGGCAATTGAGGGGTTGAGGCCACCGACGGGTATCCAAAATTTGGGGCTTTCCTAGGCTTGGTATATACTGCAGGCCCGGGGTCAGATCCGCGTCTTTTATTGATGAGCCCCTTTTGATGTTTGACCTCTCCCTTTTCCCTTTTGACCCCAGAAGCATAGAGTGTTTCTACTCACAAAAATTTGCAATATTTCACCCCCAGCCTTAGGTACCCCCAGTTCGTAAGATGTTTACGTATGTATGAATGAGGGGGAATAAACGGGGGTTTTAGCCCCAAAAAACTGGTCAAAAAAAAGGCCAGTGGCCTATTACTCTGAAGACTGTATACTGTCCTAGGGGCCCCATCAGTGTGAGCGGGGCAGCAGTTGCACTGCTTTTGGGGAAAAGGCATCAGAAATAGTGCTGGATTACCCGTCACATTTACACCCCAAAACCCTAAAATATCCTTAACCGGTCCAAATAAAAGCACATCTCTGTGGCTAACAACTCGACTAAAAATGGTAGTGGATGCAAAGGGGGGGAAAAGGGGGGGAGACACCCTATTTCTTCAGGGCTTTTTAAATGCAGAGGTTCAGGAAATACAAATGGAAAATGATTGCATAGCCCTTATGGCACAGGAGCATCAGATTTTCACATTTTTTTTGATGTCCCCTTCACAATCAAGATGTTGTTTTTTGTAGATGGTTTTGAAGCACAGTGAAGACGGACGGTTCTACACGGGGTATGCAGGGGCAACAACATGAGGTAATAAAAATGAGCCGCTTCCCGCCCAGTGTGGCCCAAGAAGCGGAGATCACCGCACTTTTTTAAGCGCTTAGAGGTCAAAAACAAACGACAAATATACACTGATTCCAGGGATGCTTTTGGGGTTGCCTACATTCGGCCCCCCAAAGGAAAACAAAAGGGGTTTCCTTACATCAGCATCACTCCCATTTAACATGGGCACCTCATCAGCCAACTAATGGAGGGGCCCTTTCTCTTCCCAAAAGAGGTTCCATAGTCAAGTAAAAAAACACCCAAAAGCTCGACACAAATGAGGCACGTGGGAATGAAAGGGCAGACAGAATGGGCCCGCAGGCAGAAAAAAAAAAAAAGGGCTGAGAAAGGCAAAACTGCCCCAAGATCTGGGGGCAAAAAAGGGGCCCAGCAACACCCCCACTGATCATGAGACCACTGATGAACGGCCTAGATTTGGGTGTCCTGAAAGCTTGACCCCGGGAAAATCTTGGGGAAAGTGAAGGTTTTGGTCAAAAAACTGGAGTCAGGAAGTAAAGGCTGTGGAAAGGTTTATTGCGGGTATGTTTGCCCCTGTCCCTTATACCCTGAATGGGCCCGGCTGCACATGGGCCAACACCTGTCCAAAAATGCTATGTGTGTCTGTCGGACACAATGGTTTTGCTCCAATTCCCCCAAACAGTTGCTACCCGATATGCAACCCCAAACATGTCTCACATGCATACACACAACCCGGTAGATAATCAAGGGACCCCCAAAAAAATACACCCAAAAACCTCTCTTTCCATTCCAAGTTTCAATTGGATTTCATACAGCTACCAAAGGTAGGCAGTAAATTGTCCCTTGTTTGTGTGATTCTTCACAGGGGGCCAAAGCTTTCCCCCATGCCAAAGCCACTGCAGAAGCTACTGCAAAGAAAAATAATGATAGAAAAACCTGAGGTTTGGATTATGTGAGATTTGGAGAGTGAAGAGGTTACCCATTTCATGGGGAGGTTAAAGCAACATCCATGCGATGTTAGGGGGGGTCAAACTTTCCCCCCCCCTGTAAACACCCCCAATCAGTGGAAGGTAGAACGATTAAAAGGGGCCCTAAAGTTAAAAATTCAAAGGTAGTAGGGGGTTAGGAAAACCCCGGACAGAGTGCCTGCCGTTGCACTTTTTTCAATCAGGGATAAACCCAAAAATTAAAAACAAATTGTCTCCTTTTTTAAATTCTATTTGGGTCGCCCAAATTAGGACTTTACTTCCACAAACACTACGCTTCAATGTGAAGTTCACAGATATGTCCAAAAAGAAAAGAGATTTTTACATAAAAAACAAGTCTATGATTCTATTCCGATCCAGAAAAACCAGAAAGGGTTTTATTCCCTCCCAAACCGGGGATTGGGTGGGAGTGAAAAAAGGCATACCCAAAAAACCCCCTAGAACCAAGATTTTTATGGGGCCTTTCCAGGTTCCTCACTACAGAACTCAGTAAAACTTGAAGGGAAGCCAAAAAAGGTTTTTATGCGAGTCATTGTAAACTTCGGAACGAAAAAATGATTTGCTCAAAGATTGAGATATTCCCCTTTCAGCCTCAACGGAGGGGGCTGGAACTGGTAACCCAAAAGAGGATGTGGTAACTATGTGGTTTAAAAACCTCCCCGGCACAGAACCCCTTTTTATTTTATTTTTTTAAGGTGGTACCCTGTGAATGGGGCAAAAAAAAAGTGGGGGAATGACAATGATAAAAGGTTACAGGGGGGCCCAGGGGCTGTAAAATACATCGTGTACCCAGACCCGGGGAAAGAAAACTGTAATTCTTGTCGATGCAGGTTGGAATACAGGGGACCCTGGGGGATAAACCCCCCAAAGGGGCAAAAACAGGGTTATCAGACAGGTGCACCCCTCTCAGAAAAAAAGAATATTTTAAAAAATCACCCCCAAAAGGGATTGTGATCCCAAAACATAGGTAAGGGAGACCCGTAATCCCATGTAATAAACATAAATGGGCCCCTCAAGGGATGAAGGCCTATATTATTAGGACTGATGTTCCCAACCAAGGGGTCAAAAAGGAAAACCCTTTTGGTTAAAAGCCTTACAAGAAAAACCCGTGCGTGACTGGGGAAAACCGGGCCCACTAAAAATACCACTCACACATTTAGTCCATCATTTGAAAAAAGGACTTATAAGATAAAATGCAATAGAAAAGGTAAAAAAAAGAAACAAGTGGCTAAATTGGATGAGTATAATGCCCCTTTAAAAATAAGAGAACAAATTGTATCGCATGTGCAAAAACGGCCAAAACTTAGGGCATACCCTTTAAAAAATTTGGGGTGGAACCAAAAAAGGGCTTTCTCATCCTGTCCCCCATACAATGCCTCATATGACCCCACAGAATGTGTATGTAACATCCCAGCCAAAAAAAATCCACGTAAAAAATGGTCAATCCCCCCCGAGTTGGCATATCAAGGAAACTAAAACCTGTTTCCCAAAAAACAGGAAAGGAAAGGTAGGGGAAAATTTAACCTCAGAAATTTTTGTGAAAATTACCCCTCGTAGAAAGGAAAAGATGAGTATGAGGCTAAAAAGGTTTTTAACCAGGGTGTGGCAAGAAAAAGAATTTATGGTGGTGTTTGGGGACATGAATTAAGACCAAATTTTTTAACGGAGTGGGTGGGTATTGTCTCTGGTGCAAAAAACTTATGCCCTTCAAATAATCTCTTCAGACAAAATACAAAGGGAATTGACAACTTTTTTAAATGTTGAAGGTTCTCTGGGGAAGAGAGAACTGACCACAGGGGGGCCTTTGGACACAAAAAAAATTTATATAGACAACTAGGGTTCCCAGGGGAGTGCTGATAAATTCAAGCCAGAAATCAGATAGGTGGGTTTGAAATCAGTTCTTTTTGGGGGTTTAAAGTAAAAAAAAATGTAGATTGGAAAAAATTTTATCTATTATAAAAAAACAAAAAATTCATTTTTTTTACAAGAGTTCAATAAGGGGTTTGGTGATCAAAAAAGGGCCCCCCCTCTTTGATGACATGGGAAAAAAATGGCGTTTGATATGCTTTTGGGCCCAAAGGGGGGAGTTTGCAAATGTTCGGAAAATTATTGTTGACTTTCATCCCCAAATAATACACTCCGGTGGAGGTCACCAAGGGGCCCCAAAAGGACTAAAAGACCCCATTTAAGAAACTTCCCGAAAATTCTGGTATCGACAACCCCTTACGACTGGTGGGAAACATGGTTTGGAAATGGGGGCCATCTAGGGTTCCAAATTGCGATCTCAGTTGCAGTGGTGCAGCAATATGTTACTTGGGATGTTTCTGTATCCCCTGTTAGAGGATTTTCCGGGGGAAATGGTTGATGCCTCCATGAATAACACTATGTATTGACCATACCACCCTGTGAAGAATTGCCAAATCACCAAAATGAAAATTTTCTAGACTTTCCCCTTGTTGATTGTGATGATAGAAGTAACGTTGTTTGGAACTGATCCCCCCATGACAAGAATTTAAATAGGGACTATACCCAGTGATTGCCTTACAGACTGAGGGAGCCTGGATTTTTATAGATTTGGAAAATTTAGGGCCCCTTAGGAGATTTCCCGGGGGCCGCCCCTTTTAGGGCGAAAGAAATCCAATTACCAAGGGGCAAAGGAAATAGGGTAAAATATAGGGGGAAAAACCAGGAAAACCATCAAGGGGGGGAGGTAGATGACAGACAAAAAAGGGTTCTTTCATCACAAAAAGGGGGGATTGTTAAGGTTGATATAAAGACCTTTTCAGTCCCTTGGGGGCCTAAAAAAAGTTAAACATTAAAAACTTTTTTTGAGAAATAAAGTCAGCTTGGGCCAGTTTCAAAATAATCAAAATTTTAAATTTCAAAATTTTAAGTGAATTTGATGTGACAAACAGGCAATAAATAATTTTTTTACCTTCAATTTAAAAAAATCAATTTTGCTAATAAAAAATTCCTTCAATAAAGGATAAGAAAATGATGAATACTTTGAAAAACCAAATAAGGCAAAATGTTTCGCATAACTTTGTACCTAAATTGGGATGTTTCTTAAACCTTTTGTCATAATTTAAAGTCGAGGAAGCCCCCTGCAAAAGGTGTATAAAAAATGATGTTCTGTTTAAAAAATTAGCATTTTACTCGGATTCTGTCTTCTGTGGGCACGGGGTCACGATCCGGATCGTCCAACCAATTGCTACCATCCAAAAATACCTAGGGTCCCCTTTAGAGACAACCTTTTATAATGGCGCCCAAATGCGGCTGGGGATAAGCAGTACGACGACCAATTCTCAAGCCTGGCGTTCCCGCAGAGGTGGGCAGGGGCAACAGACAAAAACCCGGTGTACAAAAGGTTTAAAATTTTCATTTAAGATTCTTCACTTAACAATATTTCTTTGGGCCCCCAATTACCCCCTGATGCCGGATTCTGGGGTTTGTTGAGAGAAATCTTATGTGCATCCAGACATTTTTTGGCAAGAACCCTAGAAAATCCCGTGATATGGGGTGGTATTTTGGTTGGGGGTATATGTCTGTTTCTGTCTGCTGTCACATATTGTAAACTCATGGGTCAGGGGTTTAGAAAGGGTTTGGTTTCTATTTGCCTGTTTTTTATTGGCTTTACACTCTTGGCTTATAAAAAATATAGAGTATGTAAATGAAACCTGTAAAGTTTTGAAAATGTCGGGGCCCTTTTGATCCCCGGAAGAAAACTTGTGTTGTATCTTGTCGCCCTCCTCCAAGATTTTTTCCCAAAAATTAAAATCACACAATGGTCAGTGACGGGTTGAAACACCCTTTGACCCCATTGTGTCATCAAAAGCTCTTTCAAACATGGATTATCCACAGTGGTCTGTAAATGCTTGACATTTGGGGTTCTTTGCTTTTTGTGGACGGATGCTGACGATGATGATGTGAAACATCGTGGCCGTGTGGGAGGGGGCAGGATTTAAAAACCCTTTGATGCAGGATGCGTTAAACACTGAGGAAAAGATTGGCGACGCTCTTCATTACTGAGATTCACAGGTAACCAAACCCAGCGATGACAGGCCTGACGGTCCTTAAAAACTGACGTGTTTCGCTTGGGGTGTTGTCCGCAGCAGTGGAAGGACGCCTTCTCCGTACCTCTAGCCCACGTCCTACCCTCCTCTTTCGTCGCTTACCACCTGTAGTTTGCTCCATGTTCAGAAAGATAAATATTAAAAAGGTCTATAAGATTTTTCACAGTCTCTTATTGAAAAACTGTACTGCAAAGACAGCAAATCAGAGTTGTTCTTAAATCCCTCTAATTTCCAACTGCCAACAGAATTGTTTCTATCGAATATCTGTGAAATGTGGTCTTGTGTAAGAACTGTAACACCAAATCAACAGTGTTCTTCCTTCAGTCCCTGAGATTTACAACTGTAAAGTAGGACTAGCACTTGACTTTTTCTTACAGATTTTCTATGAAATGCGGTCTTTTCTGACAATTGACAACCAGTTGTATAAACAGAATTTTTTTATACATTATATGGATTAAATGACAACCGGGAGTAAAAAAAATCAAACTGTTCTACAAATTATCTAAGAACTGCGGTCTTTTTGGACAAAATGACAATCACAGATAGAAATAGAAATTTTTGCTACAGAATATGGAATAAATGTGGTATTTTCCCACAACTGACAAACAGGAGTACAACTATAATAATTTTCTACAAATTACCTAAGAACTGCAGTCTTTTCAGACAACTGACAATCACAGATAGAAATAGACATTTTTTCTATAGAATATGGAGTAAATGTGGTCTTGACCAGTTTCTAAGTAATCTACTTTAATTGCAGATTCAAGTGATCTTTGATGTGACAAACAGAGCAATAAAGCTAATAAATGTTACCTTCAATGAAACTAATCAATAAGCTAATGTTACCTTCAATAAAGGATAAGAAAATGATGAATACTTTAGAAAACCAAATAAGGCAAAATGTTTCCGGTATAACTTTGTACCTAAATCTGGTGATGTGTTCTTAAACCTTATGTCATAATTATACAAGTCAGAGGAACGCCCTCTGCAAAAGGTGTATAAATATAGGATGCTTCTGTTAATAAATTATGCATTGGACTCAGAGATTTCTGTCTTCTGTGGTCACTGCGTCACAATCCGGATCGCTCCATCCAATCTGGCTACCATCCAATATACCTGAGGGTCCCCCTTGAGAGACCACCTTATCAAATGGCGCCCAACGTGGGGCTGGCATAAGCAGTACGACGACCAATATCTCAAGCCTGGCGCTTCTGCAGACGGTGGATCAGGGACACACAGACAAAAACACCGGTGTACAAAGGTAAGATATCATTTAAGATTCTTACACTTAACAATACTTCTCTGTGTCTCCCTAATCTACTCCACTGTATGCCGGACTTCTGGGGTATGTTAGAGAGAAAGTCTTACTGTGCATCCAGACCATTATACCAATCTCTGTAACGTAATCAACACAATAGAGGATAGTGTTTTATTACAAAGAGATCTGGATAAGTTGGAGACCTGGGAAGAGATGAGGTTTAACACAGATAAATGCAAGGTTTAGCATATGGGAAAAAAATATATTTCATAATTACTTGTTAAACAGAAAAACACTGGGGAAAAGTGACATGGAGAGGACTTTGGAATCCTAGTAGAGAGTAAACTTAACTGTAGCAGCAAATGTCAGACAGCAGCTGCCAAGACAAATAGGCAGGCAACAAAAAATAAATCAAAGGACTGGATGGACTGCAAAACCTAGAGAGATTAGCATTATTAAGTTTAGATAAAAGACAAATTTGGGGGAGGGGGACATAATAAAAATGTATAACTATATCAAAGATCAATATAGAGATCTCTTCCAAGTTCTATTCATACACAGGACTGTATCTAGAAAAAGGGGGCATCCTCTAAGTCTAGAGGAAAGGATATTTCTACAAAAACATAGAAAGGGATTTTTTACTATAAGAGCAGTGAGACTGTGGAACTCTCTACCGGAGGAACTTGTTATGATGAATTCACCAACAGGATTCAGAAAGGATCTGGGTACATTTCTAGAGTGTAATAATATAGCAAGGTATGGTGACTAGGATTTTCGAGAAGGGTCGTTGATCCAGGGATTTATTCTGATTGCCAGATTGGAGTCAGAAGGAATTTTTCCCCAAAAATTAGGACAATGGGTTTCTACCTCATGGGGGTTTTGCCTTCATCTGGATCAACACTTTAGGAAATAGGCTGAACTGAAAAACATTACTGAATCTGAACTTGATGAATTTGAATAAATGTTCAAAAACATGATATTTGGAGATGAAAACACATAAATGTCCACAATAAAAAGCTCATTTTATCTAACATGTCACAAAGAAAAGTTTGCAAATAGATTGAAAAAAAAATGCGACCTTGTCATTATCAGCACCAAAGGCTCTGTCTGTTTCACATTGCACACAGCATGTCATGTAGCAGCACAAGGGACATCATCCAAGTTGATTTGTTTGTAATTAAAGGGATAATTAAAGGAATAACACAGTGAATTTTTCTTTAGTCATAAAGACAGACTAGATTAGATTTTTAAAAGTGACGTGTCATGCAAGAAGACATTTTCAGATTCAGCCAGATGATAAATTCATAGTTAATTCTAAGTAGACAACACTCAAATCCCAGACCCTAATCATTACCCTGAATCCACTTTTTGGAAAATACAGATTAAACAAGAAGTGCCTGAAACAAAGAGTTACAGTCCAAAAACAAAACATGGTCAGCACATCTATTTTGAAAAACGAGTCTATAGGTGCATGCTGGTGTGGCAGCCAAAACCTATGCAAACACAACACAATATCAGTAGCACTCTATAAGAACTAAAACAGTTAAAGGGAACATAAGCATTTTTTTTGTCAAAACTGTAAAAGCCCATCTACCGTCGGCAAGGTGACCTCAATTCAGATGGGAACTTACGCTATATGTAACCTCTCTTGGTATTTGTTCAGACCTCCACATTTCAGGGAGAGAAGATTCCAGCTATAACCTGATCTGATTAAGAAACCTGTGTAGATGGGTGGAGTGAAAAAGCACCAAGATGTCCGACAATAGATGGGCTCTTACAGTTTTGATCCAAAATGTACACTGTGGGTGAGAGGCATGATTTTTGGCGTTCAGACGCAATTCTTTTTGCACGCATTTGTAGTGCAGAATGCGCCTGAATCTATGAACCTGATATACTACGGGTTATAGATTTAGTGCTTTACTAGCTAAAAAGCGACACTTCTGGCTCAGGTAAACCACTTTTAAAGTTGTTTACCTGTTTCAGCAGTAATGCGCCTGGATTTGCCACACTAAAGCTTTAAATGTGTAGCCTCATACGGTTGTAGTGCGAAACGCTTCCAGCACACCCCTCGTTCTCAGATGCATAACAAAGTGCTGCAGGTGCTTTGTAATGAACCTGATCTTGGAGTGCACCTGGTTAAAATATAGTGAACGGGGTTGTGCTAGTTTTTGGGCTGAAAAGACGCCAGACTTCTGGCGCAGCCCATTCATACATGTCCCCCTAAGAACCTCAACATTTTCATGCGTTCCAATGTAGCAGAAATGCTTTTCAAAAAAGTTCCTATGTCCTCTTTGACTGTTTTTTAAAGCTTGTAAAGTGCTGCTGATATTCTGTTGTGTTTGTGTTGTGTTTGGCTGGCACACCAGCGTGCACCTATAGATTCATTTTTCAAAATGGATGTACTGACCATATTTTGTTTTTGGACTGAATGCATGGAGAAGTACCTTGCTCCCATCTTGGTTTTTTGCACTCCACCTATTTACACAGGTGTTTTTAATCAGATCAGGTTATAGCTGGAATCTTCTCTCCCTGATCTGTGGAGGTCTGAACAGATACCAAGAGAGGTAACATATAGCGCACATTCCCATCTGAATTGAGGTCACCTTGCCAACAGTGGATGGGCTTTTACAGTTTTGATTAAAAATGTACACTAAGAACCTCAAAATTTTCATGCACTCCAAAGTAGCAGATATGCTTCTCAAAAATATTCCTATGTCTCCTTTGACTGTTTTGTAGTGCTTGTAGAGTGCTGCTGATATTGTGTTTGCAACAAAAAGTTAGACATTCTCCTGTTAAATGTTATCCAGATCAAAACGTTTTAACCAAGACTGCTGCTATCTTTCCCGGAAACAAAAAAAATGCCAGGTTCACATATGTTCTGGAAGAGGAAAACACAACTCCTTAAGTTCCAAGCACAACAAGCCAGACCTAAGACAACCAAGCAAGTCACCCCACAGTAGCCTGCCGCCACTTTATCCAGCAGTGTTTTGAATTACCCTTTAACCAAAGGTTATATGCAGATGCTGCAGCATACAACAATTCAATACATTATCCCCTTGCCCAGTCAAAAGGCAACCAATCTAGCAGCTTCTCACAGCTCAATCTTCAGCAGCGCCAATCTGCTGCCTCTAGAAAGGGGGAAGTGGTGTAGTGAATTAAACTTTAAATCATTTTTGGTAACTGGGTTTTAAACAAATTTGAATTTCTTTTGAATTGCTTAATATGTGGTTGGATCAGTATGACTAATTAATTTTAGTATTCCACACAGACTTTTTGGAGACAGTAAAAGCTGGAAGTTTGCCATCACAAGTTAACATGTTTTTGCCCAGGAATCTAATGAGGACCCAATGCGATCGGCTTATGATGGAAAGCCCTTTCCGAAAGGAACAGAATTTGTTACAATTTGGAACATTTAAAGTAGCCAAAAGAGAAGAGAAGGTGAAAAACAAGAACAAGAAAATGTACCTGGTGATCAAAGTGTCAATTGTAACTTAAAGCAGCCAGCAGACATGAGGAACGAGCAAGATAAAGAAGTTGAAGAAACCTTAGCAATGTCTGAAGTCAACTAGGAAGAGACATTTTCACATCAGGAATTTATTAGAACAGAAGAAGAAAAACAACAAATTGCTTATCATCCTGCTATATTTTCGGACCATATCAATGCCTCATACATAGATGGCTATACAAAGAAGGAATTCAAGCAATGAACATAAAAGTGCCGTATGTGTTTATAATTCTAAAAGTACTGACAGAGTATTCAGCCACCTCTTGGGAGTGTTCTCTTCTCCCTTTATGCAATCAATATTCCAACATAGAGACTGAGTCAATTTACATATAAAATTCTTTCTTCTTTACTAATGTAACATAACGTATGGAATATAAACATTCTGGCTAAATGCTAATATATTCCAGATCATCGTGTAAGTATACAATCATATGTCAGTACTTAGCTGTAGTAGTTTCAGTCCATATATTCACATTTCAGTGGTATACAATCTCATATTCGAGCTGACCAGGAAAGAGCAAGACGCTCCGTGCTGCACGCAGCTGTACAAAGAAGATGGACAAGTTTATAACAGCTCAAGATACTACAGAACCTTTTTGACTGTTTGTATATACCGTAAATGTTTATATATGCCATGCTTTTATATGTTCCCTTCTTCTGCCTGCGACTTAGCTCAGGGCTTAATTGCCTCAGCCATGGGTGATGCGGCATGAGGCCAGTGGTAATATATTGATGAGACCAAAAAAAACTTACTAATAATATACTGATGGACTGCTACGGTCATATACTGATGGACTGATGAGACCAAAATAAACATATTTGGTTCAGATGGTATCAAGTGTGTGTGGCTTCAACCAGGTGAGGAGTACAAAGACAGGAGTACCTTGCCTTCAGTCAAGCATGGTGGTGGGAGTGTCATGGTTTGGGGCTACTGACATGGTTTGGTGCTGCTGACTTTGGTGAGCTACAGTTCATTGAGGAAACCATGAATGCCAATTTGTCCTGTGTCATACTGAAGCAGAATATGATCCCCTCTCTCCAGAAACTGGCCACGGGCAGTATTCCAACATGATAACGACTCACAAACACACCTCCAAGATGACCACTTCCATGCTAAACAAAATGAGGTTATAGGTGCTGGACAGGCCAAGCATGTCTACAGACTTAAAGGGGTTTTCTCAGTACAGGATTTTATAGGCATATTGTACATCTTGTGCTAATTAAAGTCACCCTTATTACTACTGTGCCCTCCTGTACTACCCTCTCCATTTGTTTATGCAGCTGACCCTGATGGGGGGGAGGTATGTGTGTTTACACCCAAAAATATTTTTTTCTGTGTTAACCCCCTTTGTCTTTCCAACAAGACAGATAAAGACAGTTCTTACATAAAACAGATAAAGCTGCTGGAAGCTGAAAAGTTCTGTGAGTCATGTTCTTTATACACCATGTACCAAAATAGAAGGCCACCCTCACCCAAAAGAGCTGCTCATCCTGGTACATGTAAATAGCAGTACAGGACATGTAGCACCGGACAATTCTATAGAGAGGAGCTAATAGATCACCAATCACTGCATGCACCTCATTAATACAGCGATATTACAAGTAAAATGTTCAGAATAATTGGCTAAATTTTTTAGTTAAATCACAAGTGCTGCAGAACAGCAGTATCTGTGACATTGTGTGCTGAACCCCACTTCAAGATTAAGGGCGACATGTATGAATTAGATTGCGTACTTTTTTTTTACTCGGCGCCGACAGCAGAGTTCTAAATACATATAGAAGAGTGTAGAATACGACAGATTTTTGGCGCATTACATAGAGCTTAATGCGCCAAACTTTGTCTGGGCATAGAGTGTAATGCGCCAAACTTGGTGCACTAAGCTCTATGTAATGTGCCCAAAATCTGTAGTATTCTACACTCTTATATATCTAATTAGATCTGTGGTGTTGGCGTCAAGTAAAAAAAAAGTACTCATTCGAATTCATAAATGTAGCCCTCTTAATGTTTCAATGCTCGGATTATGAGATTCTGAGAGTGTAGAATATGACAGATTTTTGGCACATTGCATAGAGCTTAATGCGCCAAGTTTGGCGCATTACACTCTATGCCCAGACAAAGTTTGGCGCATTAAGCTCTAGGTAATGCGCCAAAAATCTTCATACTGTCGTATTCTACACTCTTCCATATCTATTTAGAACTGGAGTGTCGGCGCCAAGTAAAAAAAAAGTACGCATTCGAATTCATACATGTCGCCCTAAATGTTCTGGGAAAGACCATTGTGTGTTGAACATATCATATCCTGAGGCCATTTTTATTTGCTGTATGTGCCTTTAAAAATCTCCATAGCCATAAGGGATGCAATTTCATGTTTTATGATTAATTAGGTTTTTGCATTCATCTTCTGACTTATTGGTATATCATACCTTAATAGAAAGTTCTGCTTTGTAAAAATAAATAATAATAATAATAATAATAATAATAATAATAATAATATAATCACAATAATAGGCTTTTGTAGCTATAAATGTGTAATGAATTATTTGTAGCACTATTTATCTGTGCTATTAGGCATATACCTCTTAATCATTTAACTTGTGAAAGCAGCTTGAGGTTTGCCTTACAAGGGTTATACAATTATGTGTTTTCTAACATATTGTATTTATGATATTCATGATATTATATTGAGACTTCATATAATATGTCTGCTTCAAGATTGGTAGAAAATTACTGAAAAAGCAATAACTATTTGACCATATAACCTACATGTTCCTATTGAAAATGTTCCCAAAATTCTATCTATTCCTTGTGTTTGTTCAGAGTGACTCTACTGTCTTTGTGCATGTGTGTAAAGTTAATTCATCCCTGCAGACATACTTATTGTTTGTTACACTGTGAATTGCTGTCCAATGAGAGGAACTGAAATGTAGCACTTCACAATGACTGCCACATGTGGAGCAGAACTGTGTAATATTTCTATAGGCTCTTCTATTAGTCAAGAAACAGAACAACTCCTGCTGGCAGTTTTATCAAGGATGTGGACAAACTAAAGGAAAGATCAAGATCACCTTTGGTAAAAGCAAGATGAACGTCTAAGGAGATGCTCTGTACTCCTTTGTGTTGTCTGATAAAAATATATCTCACGTAAGAGACTGAAAAGTCTGTTTTTTTTGTCCTTGCAAAATGAATGATGTACTGCATTTTCTCTAGAATACAGTAGAAGTATATAACACTGGTCTTCTACTGTACATGTGCTTTATGAACATTTTTTAACCCTTTAACAGCAAATGTGACTTAAATGATATATTTATTTTCTTTCACTTTTTAATTGTTTTTAAAGCTCCATATAAAATTACAAGGCTGAGTTTACATACAATAATATCTTTACATTATTTTCAACATATGCTTTATAGGGTCATATTTATGGGGTTCCCTTTACCCAGCAGAAACCAAAAGAGTAACCAGGAAGTATATTTTAGAATACCTTTTTTAACATGTATGGGAAAGAATACGTGACATAGTTAATAACTGTAATTTCATAGGTAAATATATTTAATCAGAACATGATTTTAGCATCTGTGTGCATTTTTAGCAGCTATCACATATTAATATCCATGCCTTAAAGGTGTTGTCACATCAGGCTTTTTCACTGAGCTAAAAACAGATTCAGATTCATGTACCCTGTCCATTTCTGGTAAGACTGTGCATGGTTCTATAGCAGTGATTAGTATATCAGCTCGGTAATCACAGTTCTTCTAATAGCACTGACATGAGAGAAGGAGATGTTATCTATAAGTGTAAAGAGCACCAGAGCTCAAACAAACAAAGGAGACCAATTAGCTATTTGAGATAAGACTGTGCTCAGGCTACCAGCAGTCCGACCTATGGTGACGTCACTCCGTGCTTTCAAATAAAACAGAGCAAAGAGAGAAGGGTAGAGCAGGACTGTAACCTAGAGAAACTGTGTGCACTCAAAGCAGATAACATCTGTCTTATCTAATCAACACAGCATTAAAATATATATATATATATATATATATATATATATATATATATAAATAAATAAAAAAAACTATGTATATGGAAAAACTCTTCAGTTACCAGTAGTCCCTACATGTTGAAAGCTAATCTTTGTAGTGAGACAACTCCTTTAACTGACTCTGATAAGAAGCATGCTCACAGCTTTGGTGTAGCTACAGCATACTAGTATATCCAAATGCAATGTATTCAGCAATTCTATATATATAATTATTGGACTGGGTTAATAATAAATCACAATCTTTTCTGACTATGAAAATATATGCTTTTAAACTGGTATATTGTTAGTACTTATTTATTAATTGATATCTATAGTGTATTTAACATGCACATTTTAGGTTATATAGTAACATTTTCTATTGATTCTTTCATAATTACCGCTTCTCTAGGGCACCTATTACAATCATCTATGATACAAAAGTTGCCATTGGACCGTTTGTTTTAACCTCCATTCATTCTGACCTATCAACGCTCAACACACATATTTTAAATAAAAGAAAGCTCTCTTGGCGCTCTAGACTTAGCTGTAAAGTGCCTCTTATTTTAAAAGTATTAAGCCCACCTATTGGTTCATTTGTATTACCCGCCTGACATTCTATTGGTCAGTACACCTCATCCCACTTCTATCTACTGTTTTTGGGATTTATCTACATCCCGTCAGTTTTACATTTAATACATCCATGATTTATTTACACCATGGATCTACACAATTTGGAAAACAGCTCCTTTTCACATATTTTATTTAGAATAAAGATTTTCACGTATTATGCACTCTTTTATTCCAACTGCACTCACAGCGTCTCTAGCGCAACTGTGATCTTCCTGGGCACTTGATTGACAGCCCATCTTCCAATCTTCTCAGATCTTCTTCAACTTATCACTGATCCCTCAGTCTAACATGTCACTTGATTGACATGTATCAAATCCAATGGATAGTGTATATCTCTGTTATTTAAAGTGTGCTAGAACGTCCTGTAATGTATACTTCTGAGGAAGCACAGGTCCACGTGCGAAACGCGTAAAGTTTAATACATTTTTAATGTCATGTTTTTAATCCTGTGAGTTTAATTTCTTTACATTTTTAAAAATAAAGTGACATATTTTAAATAAGCCTTTAGCTCGGGCTTTATTATATTCTCCTCAGGCGCCGGGTCCTTCTTTTTTCCTGCATTGAATTAGAACATATTGATAGGGTTGTAATAGATCTGAAAAAGGATCTGAAAGTTTACAAAAACAATGCACTCCATACATGGGCTGAATCTCTTATAACAGCTGTTCTACTTTACACAACCACTGGATAAAATTGACCCAAAAAAAGCAAATACTTTTTCTTATGTTATACAACTCAATCACATAAGTTATTTTTCTTTCCATTAGAACTAGATATTGGTGAAACAGTTAAAATTAGTATATTACTTTAAAAATGCTTAACAGAATGTATTGGGGGAGGGGGAAGGGTAGGTAAGTGTATAGACTTGTTCAAGGATATATTTATTTAGCACACAATATGTAGTAATCTATAATCTATTAATTCCATATGTTTTAGTAATCTACAGAAAATCCCCACAAATTTTTCAGTTAGTTGTCTATTTAATGATTGGCAGCTTTCCGTATAAAATCACTGAGTAGGATGACCCACTGGACTCCTAACTGAAAAATGTGCAGGGATTAAGAAAAATTATGATGCACATTAAACCGCACTATAAGATGCTGTTCTGCTTGATTTTTTAGCTTATGTCAGCAGCAAATGGAATTGTAATTGTTCATACTGCAAAAGTATGTTTTATAAAAGTTTTTATTACTTTTTTGTATTATTCATAAACTTTGTTGTACTACTCTCTCCTTTCCTGGAAGTTACCGTTATGAACTATTAACTTGAAAAAACTCTATCAAAATGATTCTCTAGATTGATTACTTTAATATGTAGTTATGTGTTTGTTTCTAGCAAATATGTTACATGCTACTCAACATTTTATCTAATTTGTCTTCTTTGATCATCGTGCATTACCTACTTTCAGCTATAATAAAATAATAGATATGATTTACAGGTACTTCTGCTGTTGATGTCTTTAATCTAAAGAGTTTATATTGCTTTCTAGATGCTATTTTCTATTGTGAGACTTTAAATGGATGTAAATTGATAAACTGTCCAAAACAGGGACTGAGTGTATTTTAATATTGAAATAATGAATAGCCTTCAATTATTTCCACATCAGATTTTATTTGTTAAGATTAGTAAGAAATAGTTCCCTTCTAATTGAGAAAAGATACTCTAAAGCATAAAACACATTTTGGATTCTCAGCTGGATGCATTTGGTAAATTTGCCAATTTTTTAGGTTGAGTATATGTGCATCCACAAACATCTAATATACTAATCATGACTATAGTAGAATAGTAGAAGCAAATCATTATAATTAATTGTAAGTTGTGAAAAGAAACAAGATAAAAATAATATCAATGATATTGCAGCCTATATGAATGCAAAAGAATCAGAAGAGAATTACAATTGTTAACTATTGTAGAGTAATTCAATGTATATACAGACAAACAAATGTATCAAGGTGAAAAGAAAAACCAAAGTAAACTCTCTCTCTCTCTCTCTCCTATATATATATAGTAGTTATGAGCGATTGTGTCACCTATCATTATCGGATCGATAGTTGATATCGTCAATTATCATGCCGATAGCCGATAGTCGATAACAGATCATCACCGTTGACCATTAAAGTCTATGGGAGAGGAACAAAAGCTTAATTCTTATACCCAAACAGGGGTGGAGAAGCTGGAATTAACATCCACAACAGCAAACTGGGTATGTGCTACATCTTAGGCAAGACAATTAGGGAACAAGAGTCACAGAAAAAAACTGACGGACTATTCACTATCCCTGTCTTGTACCACAGCATGACCCTTAAACCTGCATGACCAACAAATTAAAAAGTGCCAGAAGGCAGTATTATTTAAACCATCATTTTAGTTGAACTGGACATTGACTATACCTGTCCTGTACCACAGCATGACCCCCAAACCCGCATGACCCACAGCTTAAAAAGGGCCGGAAGTAGTCTTTGAACCAGCATTTTAGTTGGACTGGACATTGACCATACCTGTCCTAGACTGCAGCATGACCCCAAAACCCGCATGAACCAAAGATTTAAAAGTGTCTGAAAAAGGAGTCTTTGAACCACCATTTTAGTTGAACTGTACAGTACATTGACCATGCCTGTCCTGGACCGCAGCATGACCCCAAAACCTGCATGACCCACATATTAAATAGTGCCTGAAAAAGGAGTCTTTGAACCACCATTGTAGTTGAACTGGACATTGACTATACCGGTCCTGTACCACAGCATGACCCTTAAACCTGTCTGACTCACAGATTAAAAAGTGCCGGAAAATAAGGAGTCTTTGAACCACCATTTTAGTCAAACTGGACATAGACTATCCCTGTCCTGGACCGTGGGCATGACCCTTAAATCTACATGACCCACAGATTAAAAAGTGCTGGAAAAAGGAGACTTTGAACCACCATTTTAGTTGAACTGGACATTGACTATCCCTGTCCTGGACCGCAGCATGCAGGTCGTTTTAACCACAGAAGAACAGATTGGCGACGCTGTTCGTTACGGAGATTCACAGGGCACTGGCCCAGCGATGACAGGCCTGACGGTCCTGCAACTGACGATCCGCTGGCTTTCATGTTGTCGCCAGCACTGGATGGAGCACCTTCTGTCTTACCTCTACCTCCATGTACTTCACCCCTCTTTGCGCGCTTACCACCTGCAGTTCGCTCCATGTTCAGAAATATAAAAATGTAAAAGGTATGGAAGAGTTTTTTACAGACTCTTATTGAAAGATGGCAAATCAAAGCTATTCTTAAATCCCACTAATTTCCAACAGCCAACTAGGATTAGAAACAGAATTGTATTAAATATCTGTGAAATGCGGTCTGGTGGAAGAACCGTAACACAAAATCAACAGTGTTCTTCCTTCAGTCCATGAGATTTACAACTGCCCAGTAGGACTAGCAGTTGATAGTTTTCAACAAACTATCGTACAAATGCACGATTAGCGCCAAACTGAGACGCACTGAGTGAAATAGAAGTATTAAAAAGTTATATGGATTAATATGGCGGCCTTCGCACCACTGACAACAGGCATAATTTACTATCAAATATGTATAACACAATATGCGTACAACTGAGCTCTCTGCGCCAAACAGACGCACGGACTGCAATAAGAGTATTTAAATGTTATATGGATAAATATGGCAGCCTTCGCACCACTGACTACAGGCGTAATTTACTATCATATATGTATAACACAATATGGGTACAACTGTGCTCTTTGCGACAAACAGACGAAGGGACTGCAATAAGAGTATTTAAATTTTACGTGGATTAATATGGCGGCCTTCGCACCACTGACTACAGGCGTAATTTACTATCAAATATGTATATCACAATATGTGTACAACTGAGCTATCTGCGCCAAACAGATGCACGGACTGCAATAAGAGTATTTAA
The DNA here is from genome assembly GCA_025379985.1 of Phyllomedusa bahiana. NCBI lineage: Eukaryota > Metazoa > Chordata > Amphibia > Anura > Hylidae > Phyllomedusa > Phyllomedusa bahiana. The sequence goes on from JAODAL010006023.1 coordinate 82,833, forward strand.
ATGTTATATGGATTAATATGGCAGCATTTGCACCACTGACTACAGCCGTAATTTACTATCAAATATGTATAACACAATATGCGTACAACTGAGCTCTTTGCGGCAAACAGACGCATGGACTTCAGTAAAACTATTTAAAAGTTATAGGGATAAGTTATGCCGGTTTTTGGGAACACTGACACGCAGTGATTGCAATAGAACAGGGAATATTTCAACTCCTATCAGAGGTCTGCTGGCAAAAAAAGTGGTAAAAAACAATTCTTTTTCAATTGAAGATCACAGAACACACTGAGCTGTAAAATATCTTCCTTTCTAATACCTCTCGTCCTACCCTCCCCCCCCCCCCCCCCCCACACCCACCGCCTTGCTTGCAATAGAACTTAAAAAACAGGTACAATTTCAACGCCACTCAGAGGTCTCCTGGCCAACAAAGTTGAAAAAACCATTATTTTCTAATTGAAGATCACTGAACACACTGAGCTGCAAAATATCTTCCTAAAAATGCCTCTCCTCCTATATTGAGCTCCCACAGCTCTGGGTTCACCGCAAAAGTCCTTCAGGCATTGAGACAGAGGCAGTAGTAAGGTACAAATGGTTCCTTGGTCCATTAATTGTGCAGAAAAAACAAAACGTATGGTAACACATGCACAGCAAAACGGTAAACATAAACAAAACTCCTGCTCCTCTGAGCCTTTATTAAACAGAGTTGTAGTTCCCTCACTAGCACCTTGTGCAATGGTGTAGCAGACACTGGCTTCCTCCAGTAGACTGGAGTTGCATCCGACACCCACTCAGCTTACCTGCTTACATTAAATACACAAGGAAAATCCTGGCATGAAAAATGGGGAGTAAGCACCCACCCTGCTCTATGCTTACTCCCAATGAAAGGCCGACCCGGGATGGCTGGAAGCCATACTAACATGCCGTTAAACGTATGTCAACAGTCTGTACTATTTAATGTTGGACTTTCACTCCACCAAGGCTTCTTACCTTGGTGGCATGTTTCTTGATTTCTCCAGGAATCTGGCTGGGATATACACACCATTGCAAACGTTCCCGACTGCTGCCTTACACCCCACCTCCCCCTGCTCAGAACTGTGTGGCGGAGCACTTTGTGCCATAAAGTAGTGCACTCACGACAAAGTGTCCACATTGGCCTGTTGTGACCCGGGGCGATGTTCTTCAGAGATCTTAAAGTCCTGTAGAGCCAGGAAACACCGGGTCACTCTTGCATTCTTCCCTTTATTTTGGGCCATCCACTTTAAAGGTGAATAGTCCGTGATTACTCTAAATGGTCTACCTAATAAGTAGTGCCACAGGGACTCGATAGCCCACTTAAGAGCCAGGCACTCTCTTTTGACTATTGCATAATTTTTCTCCGCTGCTGACAGCTTCCTGCTGAGGTATACTACGGAGTGTTCTTCTCCCTCAACCAGCTGTGACAGGATATCCCCTAAGCCCACCTCAGAAGCGTCTGCCTGGACAATAAATTCCTTTTGGAAGTTTGGCGCAATGAGTACGGGTCTCTTGCAAAGTACCTCTTTTAGACTTTAAAAGGTTTGTTCAGCCTCCTGGTTCCACTTGACCATAGTGGACTTGGTCCCTTTTGCGAGGTCTGTTAGTGGAGCTGCTATGGAGGCAAAGTTGGGCACGAACCTCCTATAGTACCCTGTGATACCTAGAAAAGCCCTGACCTGCTTCTTTGAGACCGGTTGAGGCCAGTTTTTGATTGCCTCGAGTTATTCCATTGGGGCTTGATGACCCCTCTCCCAATGTCATAGCCCAGATAGCGAGCCTCCTCTAGCCCTATGGCACACTTGTTGGGGTTGGCGGTTAAACCTGCTGCCCTTATAGCATCTAGGATGGCTTGCACTTTGGTTAGGTGGGACTCCCAGTCTGTGATAAATATCACTATGTCGTCCAAATATGCCGCATATTTTCTATGAGGCTGCAGGATGATATCCATCATCTTCTGTAATGTGGCTGGAGCCCCATGTAGGCCAAAGGGAAGGACAATGTACTGAAAGTGTCCTTCAGCTGTGGAAAAATCCATTTCTTCCCTGGCCTCCTTTGTGAGGGAAACCTGCCAATAGCCTTTGGTGAGGTCTAGCGTGCTGATGTTCCTTGCGGGACCCAACCTCTCAACCATTTCGGTGCATTGGTTAGGCATCAAATTTTGAAATTTCATTTAGTTTACAAAAATCATTGCAGAATCGCAAGCTGCCATCAGGTTTGGGTATGAGCACTATGGGGCTCGACCACCCACTTTATGACCCCGATCTCTAGCATCTTTTTAACCTCCTCGGCAATCGCTTGCCTCTGAGATTCAAGGACCCTATATTTAGAGATGGGCGAATTTCTCAAAAATTCAGTTCGGTCGCCGAATTTCCCGACAAAAATAAATTCGGTCCGAATTACTTTGGGACAAATCGCGTTAAAAAAACAGCTATTTCCGGGCTGCACACAGCCTGCGGGGTTTGCTGTAGAACTTTTGTGCCATGCTTAAATATGCAGAGGGAGCTTGGTTTGGTCTTCATACAATGTTGTTTTTTTAAAGTATGACATGCACTTTGACTGCCGCTCTCTTAGAATCGGTTCACTATAAAAGTCCCTGGGCACTTAAGAGGGCAAAACTGACCAAAAAACTCGAGCGGGAATGTAGCCTGATAAAGTCATGCCAGCGAAAGCTGAAAAAAAAAAAGAGGTGAGCTCAGATGGCAACATTAGTGACAGAATGTGGAGGTGACGGCAGTAGATACAGCAGGATGAGGTCAGACAGTGGCACAATGACATTCTGGAGGTGGCAAAAACAGTAGTAGGCCACAGAGTGGCACAATGACAGTGTGGAGGTCACGGCAGCAGCAGCATGAGGTCAGGCAGTGGCAAAAATGACATTCGTGGAGGGGGCAAAACAGTTGTAGTCCACAGAGTGGCACAATGACAGAGAGTGGAGGTGACGGCAGCAGCAGCATGAGGTCAGAGAGTGGCACAATGACATTCTGGAGGTGGCAAAACAGTAGTAGGCCACAGAGTGGCACAATGACAGAGATTTGGGGGTGACGGCCAGCAGCAGCATGAGGTCAGAGAGTGGCACAATGACTTTCTGGAGGTGCCAAAACAGTAGTAGCCACAGAGTGGCAAAAATGACACAGTGGGGAGGTCACGGCAAGCAGCAGCATGAGGTCAAGAGTGGCACGGGAACACGTGTGGAGGCCACGGCAGCAAAAGCATGAGGCCAGGCAGTGGCACAATGACATTCTGGAGGTGACAAAAACAGAAAGTAGGCCACAGAGTGGCACAATGACACAGTGTGGAGGTCACGGCAGCAGCAGCATGAGTCAGAGAGTGGCACAATGACATTCTGGAGGTGGCAAAACAGTAGTAGGCCACAGAGTGGCACAATGACAGAGAGTGGAGGTGACGGCAGCAGCAGCATGAGGTCAGAGAGTGGCACAATGACTTTCTGGAGGTGGCAAAACAGTAGTATGCCACAGAGGGGCACATTGACAGAGAGTGGAAGTCACAGCAGCAGCAGCATGAGGTCAGAGAGTGGCACAATGACACAGTGTGGAGGGCACGGCAGCAGCAGCATGAGGTCAAGCAGTGGCACAATGATATTTTGGAGGTGGCAAAAACAGGAGTAGGCCACAAAGTGGCACAATGACACAGTGTGGAGGTCACTGCAGCAGCAGCCTGAGGTCAGACAGTGGCACAATGACATTCTGGAGGTGGCAAAATCTGAAGTAGGCCACAGAGTGGCACAATGACAGAGAGTGGAGGTGACGGCGGCAGGAGCAGCAGCATGAGTTCAGAGAGTGGCACAATGACACAGTGTGGATGTCACGGCACCAGCAACAGCAGCATGAGATCATAAAGTGGCACAATGACAGAGTGTGGAGGTGGGTGGTAATGCCAGTCACTGGTAAAGATGGTTGGTGGCAGATGGAGAAACTGTCAGCAGATGTGTGGCATCAGGCGGGTGGCGGCATCAGAATAGGGGCTGAGGCAGGTAGTTTGAACCCAGACTCATTTCTCACAGTTTGGGTGAGGCGTCATGGCTGATGTAGTCTGACGCCTAAGGCATTGGTGTGTGGAAATCCTGGCCGATCCACTCCTGATTCATCTTGACAAAGGTCAGTCGTTTCACATTTTCCGTGGACAAGCGAGTTCTCCTTGGGGTAACGATGGCCCCCACCGCACTGAACACCCACTCTGATGCCACACTACTGGCCGGGCAGGACAGCTTCTCCACTGCAAACTCGGCAAGTTGCGCCAACACATCCAGTTTGGCTGCCCATAGTCCAGCGGATCTTTCTAACTGGGGTGGCAGAGGGCTGTCCAAGTAGGCCACCACCTTTTTGGTTCAGGGACTGCTCCAGGTCCTGCTGCTGCTGGCGACTACCCTCCTCACTAGGCGGGTGAAGAAAGTTGCTCATCAGTGACTCCAGACTTAAGTTGCTGCTGATGGAACTGTTACTGCTCCTACCCCCCCCCCCACCTCTCCCAGCAGCCGCAGCAGTGGTATGTGAGCGCTGAGGAACCCCCCGGTCAGACCTGTCAGAGGAGGGACGATGCCGCACATAGGCAGCGGCCAACTGACTACGGAGGATTTCCCTATATATTTGAGTTTGTCCTCCCTCTCAGTAGCTGGGAAAAAGGCTCCCATTTTGGACCGGTAGCGAGGTCCAATATGGTGGAGAGCCAGAAGTCATCCCTCTGCCGGATGCTGACTATTTGGCTGTCACTAGCCAGGCAAATCAGCATACTGCAGGTCATCTGCACAAGTGACTCCGAGGGGCTCCATGCCTCCATCTCCACTGTATACTGCCACGGTGCTTGCGGGTCATCTGCCTCGTCTTCCTCATCTCCATCTACCTCCTCCAGCTACTCCTGTTCCTCCTCTCTTGTCACCTGGGTAGAAAATCCACTCATTTCACCAGACAATTCTTCTGCTCCGATGTCTCCTCCTCCTCCTCCTCCTCCATTCAGTCCCCCCCGGGAAACTCATGTGGCCGTGAGATGTAATCGCCACGTCTCCAGTCCCCTGCCCTGACAGATTTTGCAGCATCTGTTCCAGGATATGAAGCAGTGGAATGACGTTATTCATCCTGTAGTCCTGGTGGCTGACAAGTAACGTGGCCTCCTCGAATGGCCGCAACAAACGACGGGTTTGTCACGCATGAGCTGCTACTGGCTGACATAAAATTTTACACAGGGAGTACTCCTGTCTGCTTGGATCATCAAAAAATTGTTAATGGCCTTTCTCTGTTCATACAGTCGGTCTAACATGTGCAGGCTGGAATTCCAACGGTGGAAACATCGCATATCAGAGTGTGTTGGGGAGGCCGTTCTCCCCGCTGCAACTCGAGGGGTGTTCCTGGCTTGTAGGAATGGATGAAGTGCATGCACATTTCCTAGCCATTTTTAGAATCTTCTGAAGATCGGTGGAAGACTTCAGGAAACTTTTCACAACCAGATTGAACACAGGCGCCATGCAGGGCGCATGGACCATCCCTCCTCGGTGCAGCGCGGACACCATGTTACTCCCATTGTCCCGCCCACCATGTTCCGATTTGCAGTTGGCCCGGAAAAAGCCACACACGATTTCTTGCTGCATGACGCGGAGCATTTTCCTCCCCTGTATGACTTCGTTTGTCGAGGCAAGCCAGGTGTAGAACTGCGTGACACCACTGTGCCCTACACATGTGGTATGATGGAGCAGAACTTGTGGAGGCTGAGATGGTGGTGGTAGTGGAGGAGGCGGACATTGGCGCAGGAGCCGCAGTTTGACAACGTGGAGGAAAAAAGCGGCGTCTCCTGTCCAAGTTGTCGGTGTGCCTGGGCAGGAAGCACATTCACCCAGTGGGCCGTAAAGGACATGTACTGGCCCTGACCGTAGTTACAGCTCCAGACGTCCGCGCTGCCGTGCACCTTGGAACAAACCGATAGGCTCAAGGACTGGCCCACCTTCTGTTCTACATATTTATGAAGTGCTGGTACTGCCTTTTTGGAAAAGAAATTACGGCTTGGAACTCTCTATCTCGGCGCGGCACAAGCCATTTGTTCTCTGAACGGTGCAGAGTCCACCTTTTGGACTGGGAGGGACTGCAGTACCAACAACTTGGACAGGAGAACGGTCAGTTGCTGCACCTTAGGATGGTTGGACGCATACTGTTGTCTCTTTGCAATCGCCTCGCTAAACAACTGCTGGCGCCACGAGTTTGTGAGGAGCAGGAGCATCTGTACCGGGAGATAATGTCAAAGAGAAACAGCTCCCTCTGCAGAGGTGGTGGAGCCTTGACTGGCTGCAATGGCATGCGTGCCACTGGCCGCTGCTGTTGCTGCGGTGGCAGGATGGACCACCACATCTGAGCCACGTTTCTCCCAGGCCACTGGATGGTGACGCTGCATGTGTTTGACGCAGGGCCGTGGTGCCAACTTTAGCTACCTGGCTACGCTTCACTTTCTGCCCACAGATTCTACATATACCCATATTCAGCTCCTCCGGAGTCTTAGCAAAGAACTGCCACACCGTCGAGTATCGATTTTACCGCCAACGCTCCGCACTCAGTGAAATACTACCGCCGCTGCCTCCCCTGAGCCCCTGTTTCCGCTACTTTCTTGACCTGCGAAGCCGGTTTTTTTATCCCGTGGCCCCCTTGGCTCCCCACCTCACACTGCTGCTACCCTGCTGACTCACGGGCCCCACAAGCCACTTGCTGGCTGTGCCGCTGCCTGATGCGCAAGCTGACGCCCTCTTCTCCTGACGATGATGAAGCCCTTGCCTCACCCGGCTCCCAAGTGCGGTTGGCTACATCATCATCTATTTGTGTTTCATCGTCACTGTTGTCCTCGTCTCCGGTCTTGGTATGCAGAGGCTGACCCCCCCACAACATGACCTCCCCTGCCACTCTCAAAATCTTTTACTTTCCGCCTACTGCAAGAAGCAGGGATATTGGCCCCATTTCTTCGCTGCCAAGTAGCTGCTGACTGCCCTCCTCAAATTGTTCACCCTCGCTATATATGGCGCTGAGCCCAGACCATATAGTAGATCTCTGGCAGAGGGAACCGGATGGAAAAGAGGCGGGTTGAGGACAGGTGGGGGGCCGCTGACCCGCTCCCGGGCCATGCCAACTAAGGGTTGTGGTTCCCGACGTTCCCACCGACCTTGGCTGGGGTTTCAGATGTCATCTGGGGGAAGTGGATGACCTAGTCAACCAATCAAGAACCCATGGGGTGCTAGTCAGCACACAGCCGCTAGATGACAGCAGCAGTTGTGGCCTCACCGAGTGACCCCCGCGGTGACACCCCCTTGATATGCTGCGACCTGGGCCTGGAATGTTTGTGCCTCTGCCACTCGCAGATGAAGAGCCTCCCATCTCTCTGTCTGACATACTGTTTGTTCTAAAATGTACAACACTGTTTGATGAAGATATCTGTATATGATAAAAACACACCCTGTATTTGACTCCAAATGAACCCACTAAGAAGCTTGGGTAACCCCCTTTGGGTATAAATTGTGCTCCACAAATGGGCAGGAAAAATTGACTTGTATGTGCCGTTTAAAAACAGTGTATTTTACTGAATATAAAAGCACAAACAGGCTTAATTAACCTTCGGATATGAATTATGCTACAGAATTTCTTCTGTGGCGGTGAAAAACAAAGTTTCTTTTTTTCAACTGCAGAAAAATACTTAGTTAACCCTTGGATGTAAATTGCCAAAAAAATTAAGAGCAAAAACTACCAGTTTTGTAGCGTGTTTTCAATGGCGTGGTATTTTACGCTACCAACAAGAGGAAAACTTGTAATTAACCTTCGCTTGTGAATTATGCTACAGGAAAAATGTATTTTTTGGCGGTGAAATAAACGTTTTCTTTTAGTCACCACAGCAGCAGAACAACGCTTAATTAACCCCTGGATGTAAACTGCGCAAAAGAATTGAGCAACCAAAAATGACAAGCTTTGTAGCGTGTTACAATGGCATCTTTTTTACACTACACAACAAAAAAGGAAAACTTTGTAATTAACCTTCGCTTGTGAATTATGCAAAAGGAAAAATGTCTTTTTTTGGTGGTGAATAAAGTTTTCTTTTAGTCACCACAGCAAACAGAACAACGCTTAATTAAACCCCCCTGGGATGTAAATTGCGCAAAATAAATGAGCAAACCCAAAAAAATACGAGCTTTGTAGCGTGTTACAATGGCGTGTTTTTACAACCCACACAACAAGAAGAAAACTTGTAATTAACCTTCGCTTGTGAATTATGCTACAGGAAAAATGTATTTTTTGGCAGTGAAATAAAATTTTTCTTTAAGTTACCACAGCAGCAGAACAACGCTTAATTAACCCCTGGATGTAAATTGCGCCAAAGAATTGAGCAACCAAAAACTACGAACTTTGTCTCGTGTTACAATGGCGTGTATTTTACACTACACAACAAGAGGAAAACTTGTAATTAACCTTCGCTTGTGAATAATGCTACAGGAAAAATTTATATTTTGGCGGTGAAATAAACGTTTTCTTTTAGTCACCACGCAGCAAACAACGCTTAATTAACCCCTGGATGTAAATTGCGCCAAAGAATTGAGCAACCAAAAACTACGAGCTTTGTATCGTGTTACAATGGCGTGTTTTTTACACTACACAACAAAAGTAAAACTTGTAATTAACCTTCGCTTGTGAATTATGCTACAGGAAAAATGTATTTTTTGGCGGTGAAATAAACGTTTTTTTTTAGTCACCACAGCAGCAGAACAACGCTTAATTAACCCCTTGATGTAAATTGCGCCAAACAATTGAGCAACCAAAAAATACGAGATTTGTAGCGTGTTTTCAAGGCATGTTTTTTACGCTACACAACAAGAGGAAAACTTTTAATTAACCTTCGCTTGTGAAATTTTGCTACAGAAAAAAATAAATTTTTTGGCGTGAAATAAACGTTTTCTTTTAGTCACCACAACAGCAGAACAACGCTTAATTAACCCCTGGATGTAAATTGCGCAAAAGAATTGAGTAGCCAAAAATGAAGTGGTATTTGTATTGTAAATACGCTGTTTCTTTAAATGAATACAACAGGAACCCGGCTTAGATCACCCTTGGATATTCAATGTGCTGTGAGCAGATAGCATTAAATGTATATGCAGCTGCACTGGACACACCCCTGGGGGCTTCAATCCAATACCCCACAAAATCAGAAATAGAACGTTAAAAGAAGCAGTCTCTGAGACAAGCTTAGACACCCCCCAAAAACCGCTGTATAAAAATGAGTTCTTTAGTATCAGCTATCATAAGCAGCTGCGGCAGCACCTTCCCTAATCAGTACCAGTGAGAGCGGGATGAGCTCCCAGCGTCGCTCCCGGACTTTTATGTGCGGTGACGTCACAGAATCCCGCCGGTCTCTGATTGGCCTCATCTCTGCACATGTCATGCAGGCTATGCCCTTCTTCCTCCCAGAGTTCTTTGCCCCATGTAAAAACCTGTGCTCGCATCCATTTTATCAATCAAAAGCACACTTTGTTCACGCGAAGTACCATAAAGTTCGACTTCGTTCCGAACCGAAGTTTTCCTGAAATTCTAAACGAATTCCACTTCGTTAGAATCAATTCGCCCATCTTTACATATAATACGCCCCCAGGTCTCTGTTAGAATGATTACATCTTGTCAGCACCTCGGTTCACATAGTGACTGAGTCACTAGAGGCAGCCAGATCGTTTTCTGCTCAGGTCACGCCCACTACAGGGGAGTGTTTCTGAGCTGAGCCTGGCTTTAAAACAAACCCACTGAGTGTTGACAAAACATCTATTGAGGCTATGCGATCAATGGACGTCACATGATTTGTAGGAAATAGGAGAGTGAAGTGCTCTCTGCCTGGTTTTGCAAAGCAGAACAGGTAAATAATTTTTAATGAGTATCAATTACGAAGTTCAATATAATTAGTTGTGAGCTCTACAACAAATAAAAAGATATAATCACAGTAGATAATAATTCAAATCTGCTCCTGCAATTTGAAAAATTTTATGCAACTTCACTTAAACAACTTAATGCAATCTTAGTACCAGACTTACCTCTGATGTAAGACATAAGATGACCCACACTTTAGTTCCCCTGAACTGACTAGGTGGGTATTCTGATATACTGTGTAATGCAGGCAATGGTCCTGTATCACCAAATTAATACCACTGTCAGTTAGCTAAATAAAAGTGTGAACTGAAATGTTAAAGCACCAATGTTTTATGCATTTTTGTAATGTATCAGTAGGACTATGGCTTTTCGTCCTGATACTCTGCTGCTATGGTAGTATTTCTTAGTTTTTCTTTCATACAATTAATACCTTAGCATTTGTTATTTGTTTAAGTTGTGTCTATTAAACAATTTTAGCAAAATTAGATGGGTGTCTACTACTAAATAAGGGTAACTGAAACAGCAGCATAAGTAGCATACTTAAAGGTATGGAAAATAGCATCATGTAATAGGGAACCTATATAATAATGCTAGATACCAATAAGCCACCAACTTGTTAAAAATGTACAATGTTTTTGCGCTTGAGTGGGCCTCCTTGACTTCTGGGTGCCTCAGCAGCTTCCATTGGCTGCTATAGCTATAGTTACAACCATAGATCAGCTTTACAACCTAAATAACTCTTCAAGCTAAGTCTATGTCAGATCTTAAAACAAGGTTTCAAACTTCTTTACTATAGATTTCAGGATACCATATAAGCAACACCATTTATGTTTAACATTAGTGAAGAATACTTGCTGATTTAACATACATATCAGTTCAGAATTGGCAAAAAAATTAGCTTTGCACTACTTTGTTAGGCAAGATAAAGTCAGTCATATTTCTTCATTGTATACTTTTTTAAAAGAATTCCAGTATTTTGTCATTTGGCCCATAATACTATTTGCAGAGCACTGTCTTGGAAAAATCACAATATGTGAACTTTCAAAAAACATTAGTAAATACAGTCACTAGCTAGTAGTTATAATTTTTCCCATGTTTCACGTTTATTCAATGCCCTTTAGTAACATCATTTTTCTTAAGGATCAAATATTGGTTTTGTTGAGCTTCTGAAAACTACTGTGATGAAATATGCATTGTATTTTCAGATAACCCAACTATATACACATACCAGGTCCATTAGGATTATATAAAAAGATGATAATACAGGTACTGCATTTTCAAACTTGGTTGTAAAATCCTTTAATTTAAGCACAAGCTGTGGATGGTATGGCAGTTTGATTTCAGAAGCCTTTTGTGTCAAAGTTTCTTCATCTACCTAACCACATAATACACTTAGTTTAATGAGCAATCTTTATACAGGAATTAATATATTTTAAGAGTCTCTCTAAACCTTTATAAATAAAGTGATTTTGTAGCAGCAACAAAAGAAACACGATTTTTCAAGACTGTATTGAATGATTGGTTTTACTTTAAATGGATTTTTTCCAAGGCACATTGTAAAAAGGTTTACACATAATGGAAAGGTTATTTTCTAGTACAATACAAACAATGGCCTCTACCTTGAAATACCTTTCAAATGTATATATTCTGTGTAGTAGCTTACCATCTATGCTGACAAAGATGGTTGCTTTTCAGCTTAGATATAAAATAACCTTTACTATAACTAATGTCTCCTGTAATTTTATTCAGGGTTACAATATAAATGTGTACTTGAAATATAAAAATAAACAGTGTTATGTTATATGAAGGAATACATTAAATCCTAGTTGCTAATAGTAGTTTTTCAGGGTGTCTAGTGTCTTCTTTTTTACTAATGCAATTTAACAGTTTTACAATAGAATATGTTGATAAATTGATTTGGCAAGCAACAACAAAAATATCAGTGTGGTCAAGATGCATAATGATTTGTTTCTAAGTTACATAAGTTTAGGCTAGGTCTACACAGCATAGGACAAAAAACTTGAAAAGCAAATTCTAAAACCGTTCATAAAACCTAGTTTTTTGTGAAGTTCTTTTTGTGGCGATCTTAGTTTTTGACGCAGTTTTTGGCATGGTTTGTGAAAGGTTCTTTGAATGGTTTTCAGTTTTACTGTTTTTTTAAGTATGCACAATTCAAACCATGTGATTTAAACTTTATCAGTATGGTGGAATTTACAAGTCACAGTTGCCATTTTGAGTGCATTGGCTGCTGCCATTTCCTTCACTGCAGGAAATGTTTTTAAAAATTTAAAAAAATTAGTTGATCACTTTTTTGTTTTAAAATGCATTGCTACACTAAACTATTTTTCAAAAATTGTTTAAAAATTATCTTAATTTTTAAGCCAATTTGTATCAATGCATTTTTTTTTAAATACAACAGAAAGATTACACTACATATACATAGTGTTGAGCGATTGCGTTGGCTATCGAGATCGATCGATAGTCGATAGTCGGCCGCTATCGATAAGGTTTTTCGATAGTGAGCACCGATTATGCGCGATGACCATTAAAGTCTATGGGAGAGCAACAACACCTTCATTATTACACCCAAACAAGGCTGAAGAAGCTGAAATTAACATCCACAACAGTCAAATGGATACGTGCTACATCTTAGGCAACACACTTAGGTTATAAAAGTCACAGAAAAAAAGTCACAGACCATTTACTATCCCTGTCTTGTACCACAGCCTGACCCTTAAACCTGTATCACCCACAAATTAAAAAGTGCCAGAAGGCAGTATGATTTGAACCATCATGTTACTTGAACTGGACATTGAATATCCCTGTCCTGGAACGCAGCATGAGCCCCAAACCTGCATGACCCCCACATTTAAAAAGTGCCGAAAAAGGAGTCTTTCAACCACCATTTTAGTTGAACTGGACATTGACTATACCTGTCCTGGGCCACAGCATGAGCCCCAAACCTGCATGACCCCCACATTTAAAAAGTGCCGGAAAAAGGAGTCTTTCAACCACCATTTTAGTTTCACTGGACATTGACTATACCTGTCCTGGGCCACAGCATGAGCCCCAAACCTGCATGACCCCACATTTAAAAAGTGCCGGAAAAAGGAGTCTTTCAACCACCATTTTAGTTTCACTGGACATTGACTATACCTGTCCTGGGCCACTGCATGAGCCCCAAACCTGCATGACCCCCACATTTAAAAAGTGCCGGAAAAAGGAGTCTTTCCACACCATGACATTTAGTAATTACACTGGACATTGACTAGTACTAGTCCTGGGCCACAGCATGAGCCCCAAACCTGCATGACCCCCACATTTAAAAGTGCTGGAAAAAGGAGATCTTTCAACCACCATTTTAGTTTCACTGGACATTGACTATACCTGTCCCTGGCCACAGCATGAGCCCCAAAAGCTGCATGACCCCCACATTTAAAAAGTGCTGGAAAAAGGAGTCTTTCAACCACCATTTTAGTTTCACTGGACATTGGACTATACTGTCCTGGGCCACAGCATGAGCCCCAAACCTGCATGACCCCCACATTTAAAAAGTGCCGAAAAAGGAGTCTTTCAACCACCATTTTAGTTTCACTGGACATTGACTATACCTGTCCTGGGCCACAGCATGAGCCCAAAACCTCCATGACCCCAACATTTAAAAGTGCCGGAAAAAGGAGTCTTTCAACCACCATTTTAGTTTCACTGGACATTGACTATACCTGTCCTGGGCAACAGCATGAGCCCCAAACCTGCATGACCCCCACATTTAAAAAGTGCCGGAAAAAGGATCTTTCACCACCATTTTATTTCACTGGACATTGACTATATCTGTCCTGGGCCACAGCATGACCCAGGGCCGGAGTTACAGTGGGTGCGGTGAAAGCCCAGCTGGCGTCCGTCACTATTAATACGCAGGTTAACATGCGCTGATGACGCAGCAACGAACCCGGTCGTGCAGAAGCAGAGTGCGGAAGCGGAAGTGTGAGAACTCCAGCCTTCCTCTGTACACAGTCAATACCTGGGTAGCGCTTGCCCCTCCGTATGAGTGTGGACCAATTGAGCTTCACTTGGAAATACTGGTGGTTAACGCTCCTGTTACACCCAGGTGCCCTTTATCTGGCATTCTTTTTTCCATTTTACTCAACTGCTGGAGAAATGGTCTCTGTACTTTGTTCTCTGTCCGTGCTCCATACTCCATGTCCTCTGAATAACCTACATCTGGTCAAGTTTTCCTGTACCTCCCTTGTACAATTCAGAGGAATTTTTTAACAGCTATATAGTACATGCAAGTTTTTTAGTAGTTTAATTCTAGAAAACACATTTTTAAAATAGGATGGAATCCCACCATGTCTTTGTTTCTCTTTTTTTTAATTATATTAAATGGGTTGTCTCAATACAGGGATTGCTAGCTATGTTAAAGATGATGCTGCAGGTTGCATTAACCACTGAAGAACAGATTGGCGACGCTGTTCGTTACTGAGATTCACAGGGCCCTGACCCAGCGATGACAGGCCTGACGGTCCTGCAACTGACGATCCGCTGGCATGCGTGTTGTCGCCAGCACTGGAAGGAGCACCTTCTCTCGTACCTCTACCTCCATGTGCTACCCCCCTCTTTGCTCGCTTACCACCTGCATTTCGCTCCATGTTCAGAAATATAAAAATTTGAGAAGGTATGGAATAGTTTTGGAAAGTCTCTTATTAAAAGATGGCAAATCACAGCTATTCTCAAATCCCTCTAATCAAAACAAAATTGCTGGATTCAAATTTAACTGCAAGGTGTCTATCAACAAATCTGGACTGGGCAAAAGTCCAAAAAACACGTATCTGTTATGTTTTGGTATAATAAACGGTATTTTTTGCACCTTTCAATTCACCTGTGGTGAATATAGAATTGCTGTTTTAAGATTTACGTAGATGCTGCGTCAATGAACAGTGCTGGGTGCGCAAAAGTCAAAAAACACGTAACTGTTATGTTTTGATATAATAAATGGTATTTTTTGCACCTTTCAATTCACCTGTGGTGAATATAGAATTGCTGTTTTAAGATTTACGTAGATGCTGCGTCAATGAACAGTGCTGGGTGCGCAAAAGTCCAAAAAACACGTAACTGTTATGTTTTGATATAATAAACGGTATTTTTTGCACCTTTCAATTCACCTGTGGTGAATATAGAATTGCTGTTTTAAGATTTACGTAGATGCTGCGTCAATGAACAGTGCTGGGTGCGCAAAAGTCAAAAACACGTAACTGTTATGTTTTGATATAATAAACGGTATTTTTTTGCACCTTTCAATTCACCTTGGGTGAATATAATTGCTGTTTTAAGATTTACGTAGATGCTGCGTCAATGAACTGTTCCGGTTGAGCAAAAGTAAAATAACACGTAACTGTTATGTTTTGATATAATAAACGGTATTTTTTGCACCTTTCAATTCACCTGTGGTGAATATAGAATTGCTGTTTTATTCATTACGTAGATGCTGCGTCAATGAACAGTGCTGGGTGCGCAAAAGTCAAAAAACACGTAACTGTGATGTTTTCGTACGATACATGGTATTTTTGGCAACAAACAACCTGTGCTGACTACAAGATTGCTGGTATTGTTATTTAAGTGCAGGTGGATATATCAACAGTCACAGTGTAAATGGGTAAAATTGAACACCTATCTGAAATGTATACTGATAATAAAAGTGGAGTTTTGCAGCTAACAAAGAGACCTGCAGTTACTAGAAATGATGTTTATCCAATATAAGTTCAGGCTGCCCAATATCCATGAAATATTTCAATAGCAAACTGTTAATAATAAAGATATTCCACTACAATGTCTACACTAAGTCTTGGTGAACTTTATCCAGTGTACTTTATAGATAGAGCTTGTCTGTGTTCGCCCGCGCCCCCCCCCCTCCCACCCCGCTCCCACCGCCGTGAATTTACAGCGGTAGATGCTGCTTTAAAATTCTCTAGCTAACTACATAAAATGTTCAAATCTCTAATCTAACTAAATTGGAAGGATCACAGCTAATAGTAGAGGTTTCTCTGTGCAGAAATAAACTAATTTCGCTGAGCTGTTTGGCCACAAGCAGAGCGCAGGTCCTATCCCTACGAAACGCTGAGAGACACTGAGGCTGAAACAGGAAACGCTGTTCTATGTAAAACGAGGTCATGTGATTTTTCCAGCCAATCGCAACCATACACATCCCAGTCATGACGTCGCACACACATCTCACCCTGCTCTATTCTGTAATCTCATTTGCTGGCCGCCAAAATTACAGGAAGCGCCGAAAAAGGCGCGATCTTAATAGATGATGCACAGATTTTAACCTTAATTATCGCATGATCTGGAAATTTCGATCACCATAAAAACCTTGCCGATTTCAACTTTGTCGATAAAAATCGCTCAACACTACATATACATTTTAATCTAGAGTAGGAGCAAGATAGAAATATTTGTAGGACCCTTTACATATGTACTGTACTATGAAATATCACAAGACATGATTCAAAGTTTAAAAAAATATAATTTTTTAATATAGTTTTTTTTAGATAAATAACAACAAAATATAAACTGTACAATTATAAGAAAAAAAATTATAATTCCTCATAACGTGGAGGAAAGAGGGAGGGAGAAGTTGATGTACCAGGTTGGGATTGGGTGAGTTAGGGGTAACCATTGCTGTTGTATTGGTGGTGTTGATATGGGTGATACTTTGCACCCCCCAGAAGTGGGCAGGTATCATGATTGAGGTGGTGGTGAAATCGAGGAGGTGGGGGTTGGTGTACAATAGGTTGTGGAGGTACTGGTAGAGGGCGGTTGTGGAAGTATGGGGGGGCTGGGAAGATGATTTGGTCCTTTGGAGTTCGGACTGGACCCAGCTAATGAGGGCATGTGGAAAAGTAGCACCTTCCACACCTGCCACCCTCCACAGGCCAGGGTTCAGATCAATATTGTTCGTGGATCAAAAACTGATGAGACAAAATGCCATGCAATTGTCACATTGAGAACGTTGGATACGGCAGCAGTGATGTGCTAAGCAGTAAACTAAATAATTGTACGTGTTATCTCTGTCCACGTGCCGTATAAATTCGAGAGTGTGTTCCTCTGCCTCCAGTTCTATTTCCTAACTATGGTGGGTTCTGTCACTGACTTTTCGGATAAAAGTGGTGTGTGAGGGGGGTACAGGGACATGGTCTTGGGGTGGCCTCTGGGCCAGCAACAGCAGCAGCAGCCTAAGATGTTGTGGGTGTTGCTGAGGGTGCTGCTGCTGAGGGCGCTTCTGCTGAGGGCAATGCTCCAGTTGTCATTTGGGATCCGGAGTATGGAGAGTCCACCCATGAAGGTCCCGGCAGGTCATCTTTTTCACCCTCTGCTTCCTGGGTGGTGGCGGCCGTAGAGGCGATGGTTTCCCTCTCCCTCTGCTGGCATTTTTTTGCTGCAGGGACTGGCGCCATGGGGTATGCTCACATTGCCTGATGACCTATGGAAGAAATATTACATTAATTAATAGTGCTGTATGTTAGTACCATTGAACAACCGTTACATAAATCATAATTACTTACTGGCGAAGTCCTCACTGAGGCAGGATGAATGCAAGCTCCTCATGATAAGGAACTTTTTGCCGACAGGAGGGAGGGGTCCCACTTCTTTCCCTCAAACAGGGCCACTTCAGGAAGTGGTCACGCATGCTCTTCCACCACGTTTTGAAATTCTCAACAGTTGACAATAGAAAAGAAGGATTAAATTTATAGCCTACACAACTCATTATGGCAGTCAAAACATTCTGTATTCCACATGGTGACATTAGCACTGCAGAAATGCGTTAACATTGACATGTTTGTGTTTAGACATAACCAGGCCTGTGGATTCTCTGTGGCAAATGCTCAAATGTGACCTTGCTGACCAGACACATGCCAAGGGCCACATGTATGAAAACTGTCTAGGTCTAAGACTCACTTTGTTGTCCATAGCAACCATTCATAGTGCCCCTTTCATTTCATAAAATGCTCTGGAAAAATGAAAGTGGTGCTCTGATTGCTTGCTATGGGCAACAAAGTGAGTTTTAGATCTAGACAGTTTTCATACATGTGGCCCCGAGTCTTTACTCACATGAACAGAAAGAATGACTTTTTAAACAGACGCACAAACAAAAACTAAAGTATTGCAATAGAAACAAATCACTTACAGATCATCCCCTGCAGTCGTATGTCATTCTTTCTCCAGTCCCCTGGGTACAGAGCCTCCCAAATATCATCCCAGTACTGTTTTTTCAAGTTCCAGAAACTGTACCCCTGGGATCTCTTATCCCAGAGCTCTGGGCAATTATGTAATGACACAAAAAAAAAAAAAAAGAAATTGTTAATGCTAAAATTTATTAAAAACACTAAAATTATATTTATATTGTGCCACACAAAAAGATTAAAACATACACATCTATGATGACCACAAGTCATGCTTCTGCACAGAAAGTTATAAATAACATTAAAGAGACGACACCGTATACGGTCACACTCATCTTATTAATCAGTCTCCTCACATCAAGGTCCATACAGTTTTAGGATTGCTTGGATGCCATGTTGATGCATCCTCTTCCACACTTTGTAAAACAATGACAAAAAGGTGCAAGAGGGCCAACAATAAACACATTCATTATAGGTGGGAACTATATGTCTTGTTCAAACACATGGGCAGTTTTTCAGCACCAAAAACTGTCCAAAACAGTCCAAAAACCCACCCGATGTTTTAAAAACCGTTGGCGAATGGCGGCTTTGAAAATCAACTGGAAAAAAAAAGACCTGTGTAGAAATCTATGTGAACAGTTTTCTATCAGATTTTCAGAAGTTTTCCTAAAACTGATGAAAATCTGATGGAAAACCAGTGCTGTGTAGACATAGCCTTATATTGCTTACATCTATCTATCAAATTAAATGGTGTTGCTTCAAGAAGAGAACCTTATAAAAGAGTGTATGGACCTCACCAAGGAGGGTTACCCATTTGGGAGCTACCTTTTATGAGCCAGAATTCAGAGGAGGTCTCTGACTCTTTACCATACAGTAAATCACAAAAGTGAATACACACCTCATATTTTTGTAAATATTATATCTTTTCATAAGACAACACTGAAGTTATGACACTTTGATACAATGTAAAGTAGTCAGTGTATAGCTTATATAACAGTGTAAATTTGGTGTGCCCTCAAAATAATTCAACACGCACCAGTTTCGGACTGGTCTACCAGAGAACTGGTGGATACTCCGGTCTGGTCTGACACATACACACCCAGCAGTGCAGGCAATGGTGGGAACAGTATATCATGCCACCTGCACTGCTTAATACTGTGGGCCATAGGCCTCGGGGCCCAATGCCGCAGAGTTCGGTTCCCACTGAGACCAGTCATCTCCTGGTGGGCCCTGAGCTTCGTGGCAGTGGGCCCTGTGGTTTACCCTCTGTGCTTCTGGGTCCTAGGCATAGGAGATGCACCCTCACCTGGCACTAGCTGCTCAGCGGGGAAACAAGGAGAGGAGGAAAAGGTAGCTTCTCTTTTAAAAAATTTAACAAACATGTGGCAGTGTACTGTTACAGGGGGGCATGTATATACCTCCAGGAGGCTGTATACAGCTACAGAGGGCATGTATATTCATACAGGGGACAATATGCAGCTACAGGGGGCATGTATATACCTATAGGGGGCTGTTAACGGCTACAGGCGGCAAGTATATAGCAACAGGAGACAGTATACAGCTACAGGGAGCAGTATGTACCTACAGGGGGCAGTATAAGGCTACAGAGGAATTTCAAACCTGGCTAGATGTGAGAGACAGAATGTATAGAACAAAATTATATTCAGTTTTATTCTGTTTTGGCAACAAGTCTGGGAAATTACTGGCTAGATTAGCTAAAAATCAAAGGAGAATACATGGCATTACATGTATTAAATCTTCTGATGGCAGGACTATTTCTAATACTAAAGACATAAACATCTTACTCAAAAATTAGTACAAAAATCTCTATCCTGAACATAATAAGACCCAGGATGCTGGTGAATCTTTTCTGAGCTATTCTAATCTTCTATCAATATCAGAAGAACAAAGACAGCAACTTAAAGGAGTTGTCTTATTACAAGCTTTCAGCCTATCTCTGTGCCTGGCAGTTGCATTCATGGGCGAGCTTCTTGTCTGCCTCTTCTCCTCCCTCTTCCCCCCTCCCCTCAGCACACAGACAGCTCTCCTCAGTAACTTCTATACAGCGGGCTTAGTATGCTTAGCATACAAATCTGCACATCACCAGCAACAAACAGACCCTGTCAGAATAGACACAGGGCAGCTGTGAAGTGTTACTATACTCAGGATGTGTCACTAGTACAGCAGAGCATGAAGCATTCACATGCCCCCTGATCTGTATAGTATTAGAATAGTCACAGCTCCACAGACACATCATGATTATAGTAAAACACGGGGTCACTGCTGTCACATCTATTGATAAGCCTTATCTCTGCTCTCCTCAATCTGTGTAGAGAGCAGGAGGAAGCAGGCACACACAGGGTTAATCCAGGCAGCACAGACACAGAAGCCAGAGCCTTTCCCCTCCCTCCACTACAGAAGCATTCTGTCCAGGAGGGGCTCTCTGCTCCAACCTGTATTCTGAAGGTGATGAGTCATACAGACCTGACAGCCAGTGAGATAAGGATCAACAGGTCCACTGCTATAGAGATTTTAGAAGTTGATGTACTACTACTAACAGGGCTAACTCAAAATCAGTAGGACATTTCTAATGAACATATATTGCAAAGCTGCTTGTTTTTTAAAGATCTTTTAATTAAAACCCAATCATTGTAGTGAGACAACCCCTTTAATTCTCCAGTCTCTTCAGAAGAAGTTCAGGCCACTAAAAAGTTGCAAAGCACTGGTAAAGTCCCAGGACCTTATGGGTTCTCTTCAGGATTTTTTAAGATACTACAGGTTCACCAACCTATATCACCAACTTTGGCCCAGTAGTACAACGAGTTGCTGCAGGGAGGGTTCTTATCAGAGGATTCAAATCTAGCATACATAGCTTCCTACCAAAGCCAGGAAGGGATATTTCAAAATTAGAATCATATAGGCCAATTTCTCTTATAAATCAAGACATTGAACTGATCTAAAAGATAATGGCTATCTGTTTAATGTTATTTTTACCCTCCTTGCTAGGTAGCTCTCAGGTGGGATTTGTGAAAGGGAGGGCTGCAGTAATCAATCAATGAGAAAGATACTGGGGGCAATGGATGCATGTGCTGTTGATGGCTGCCGTCCACCACAAGTGCATTAATCTCGTTAGACACTGAAAAGGCCTTTGACAGTGTTCTAGACAGATTTGGGATTAGGGGAAAATTTTGTGTTCTCATAGATGTGTTATATCAAAGCCCGGCTGCAGCAGTTTACACTCCAGGCTTTCAATCAGATAAATTCCTTTTAGAGAAAGAAACTAGACAAGGCTGTCCACTCTCGCCTTTATTTTTTAATTTAGCATTAGAGCCCTTGATTAGGACTTTGGAGGATTCCCCAGTATATGACGGAATTAAAATAGGGAAACAGGAATTGAAGCTAACAGCTTTTGCTTATGATCTTTTATTGTTTATGGGTGCTCATGGTGACCAACTACATAAAGCCCTTAATGTCATAAAACAATTTAGCTCTTTCTCTTGCTTTCATGTTAACCAAGAAAAGTGTGAACTGTTATGGTTACGGTGTGGTAATGCTAATGACACATCAAAAATCAAAGCAACGAGAATGAGGGTATAACAGAGTTTTATTAAATATCCAGGTATCAAGATAGGGAAAGACCCTTCTATATACAAATTAAGTTCTCCCCCTTTGTTTGAAAAATTACAAAAAGAACTACAGAATTGGCAAAGTCTTCCGTTGTCTTTACTAGGTCGGGTTCATTTAGTCAAAAGCAATGTAAATCTAGATGGAAATGCATACAATAAAGCCTCATCCAAATTTATTTGGAATGGGAAAAGACCTAGGATAGCTATGCTTAAACTCCAAGCGCACAAATTTGACGTAGGTCTTAATCTCCCTGATCTGAAGTGTTATAATATGGCTTTTATGTCCAGACATATACTTGACTGGATTCATGCTTCCAGCTTTTATTCAGACAACAGTTTGGAGACAGAACTAGCTAAGGGAAATCTGTGTAATCTGTTACATGCAAAATTATCTTATCTGCCTCATATAGTAAAGCGATCGATCCTACTGAGGGATGCGTTGATGGTGTGGAAGGAACTCAGAAAACATTATGAACTATCCTTCCATCTCTCTAAATATCTGCCCATATGGGATCATATAGAGTTCCTGGCAAGACAAGACAGCGCTTTTTTAAGAGATGGCAAGATAATGGGGTTTCTAAAATTTCTCTCTTATTCCACCCCTCAGAGAATAGGTTAAAAACTTTTGAGGAATTGCAAGTAGATAATAGCATTCCTAGAACACATTTTTTGCAATTTTCACAAATTAAATTGTTCTGTTTTTCCAGGCTACGAGGTATCAGTAAGGAGAAAGGAAACAATAAGTTCGATGATTTGGTGGGTGATAGTCCTCATAGGAAGTCTATTTCCATAATCTATGCAATAATAAGAGATCAATACATCAAAGTTAAAAGTGATATCAGCTTTAAGAAATGGAGCTGCTGGACCTCCACTTCAGACATAGCACCCTTTATACTTAGAGGATGGGAAACAATTAGAAAATTTGTCATAAATGAGAGATGGCGTAAGACATACTTCAAGATGGTACATTCTGCTATCTAAGCATTCAATATTCCACCGAATGCTTACAGCACATCCTAAATGTGGAGAGTCAAAAACTGATTTGTATCATGGTCTATGGTCATGCCCTAGAGTCCAAATTTATAAACAGAGGGTAAGGAATCTGGTTCTATCATTTTGGAAGGGCCCTTTGGCTTTGTCTCCTCTGTTGTTTCTTCTACATGATCAGGGAGAGAATAATGATGATAATGTTGAGGTAGCAAGTAGTATTCCCCCTCTGGTTCATATTGTGTTCCTGATTGCAAAGAGATGTCTTTTGAGCAGATGGCTGGAAGTTGATTTGCCATTAAACAAGATGATTTTATCTCATACCAAATTGTACCTCATCGCTGATCAGGGGTTTTCTGGAGTGACACAAGGAGATAAAAATCAAAGCTTTTTTTAAAAAGTGGAAGTTATTAACTGACAAATTTTACACACAAGAGGAAACAGATAAATTAATTTCTGTTGTTCAATATATCAAATGGTATCTTAGTACAACTTTGAGGGGCACTTTGGGAAGATTGCAAAATAAGACTTAAAGTTACCTGGGACTCTGTTATATTGGTGGCAAGTGAACGTGACAAAGCACATAGGCAAAGCGCATATATAGATTTTTGGCTAAAAAAACAGTTTAGGCTACAAGAGCTTGAGGAAGGCTCTTGTAGCTAAAACGTCATCACTGGACATGCTGGAATAAAGTTAAATAATTTTTTTTTACTATTAAGGAGTGCTGCGATTTACTTTGGAATATATATATATATATATATATATATATATATATATATATATATATATATATATATATATATAATATATATATATATATCTCCACAGAAAAAAGCAGCACACCACTAAACTTTGAAACATTAATAAAGTGGGGTTGCCAGCGGAAAGAAGTTAGGCAAAAACTCCAAGTGAATAAAAAAAGAAAAAGTCCGCAGCACGACTCAGTTATGGCTCAAAACAACGGATACCGTTTATTCCCACATGCAGCAAAGCCCGACGTTTCGGCTCTCTCACAGAGCCGTCTTTAAGTGACAAACAATGTAATTTACAAGCAATATATAACACACCCAATAATATAATCAATTACAAACAATCAATATAAATACAATAATACAGTGATATAATAAACAGTGTCATGTGTCGAAAAATATAAGAGGCAATATTAAGGCAATACATAACATTACCAATATAATCAAAGTGCCAGAAATGTGATAATATAAAATTTCTAAAAAAGGGGGGCGGAGGCTAAAATTGCTTACCTGTAATATAGAATCAATCAAACACTCATGTAAACATATACACGCTGCGGCGTCCACTACAACAAGCTGCGCATGACCGGAAGACAATGCAAGCGGATCGGAAGTAAATGAACGCGTCCATAGTAACACTGTCAGGCAAAGCGTGCTTACTGATTGCGCATGACAGGAAACAACGTCCGCATAGTCAACCAATCAAATACAAGCCCAGAGGAGCGTTCTTGGATACCACATTCCACTATAACAGAGCGCTCCTCGCGCATGTCAATTAGACATACACAGCCACTTTTCTGGCACTTTGATTATATTGGTAATGTTATGTATTGCCTTAATATTGCCTCTTATATTTTTTGACACATGACACTGTTTATTATATCACTGTATTATTGCATTTATATTGATTGTTTGTAATTGATTATATTATTGGGTGTGTTATTTATTGCTTGTAAAACACATTGTTTGTCACTTGAAGACGGCTCTGTGAGAGAGCCGAAACGTCGGTCTTTGCTGCATGTGGGAATAAACGGTATTCGTTTTTTTGAGCCATACCTGAGTCGTGCTGCAGATTTTTTCTTTGTTTATATATAGATATGTATATATATATATATATATATAATATATATATATTATATATTATATATATATATTATATATATACATATTTTCGTGAGGAGGGAGGGACATATATCTTTAGACATTTATATTTACCACCCGGTGTCCTGCTATTAGGTAAGGGAAAATCAAAAGCCCAAGCTCCCCATCTTGATTACAGGTTAGTATGATAATATCATCACACCAGTCTGGATAGGTTGAAGCAAGACCAGGCAGGACACCATACAGGTGGCGGAGGCAGGGAGGCATAGTGGGCCCCTAAAATCAACCTCTTTGGTGGGCCCTAGGCACCCCTGTCCGACCAGCACACAGCCATCAATTTTTAAACCACTGGCAACAAAGCTGAGTACACCTCCAAGTGAAAATGGGCAAATTATGCCCAATTTGACATTTTCCCTCCATGGTATCAGGTGACTCATTACTGTTACAAGATCTCAGGTGTAAATGGTGGGCATATGTGTTAAATGTGGTGTTATCACTCCCAAACTCTCTCATACTGGTCATAGTTCAACATGGCACCTAATGACAAAGAACTCTTTGATGATGACAAAGAACTCTCTGCTGATCTGAAAAAAATAATTGTTGCTCTACATACAGCCTATGCTATAAAGAGATTGTCAACACCCTGAAACTAACCTGCAGCACAGTGGCCAAGACCATACAGTGGTTTAACAAGACAGATTTCACTCAGAACAGGCCTAGCTGCAGAGCTTAAAAAGGTGGGAGGTCAGCCTGTCAGTGTTCAGGCCATATGCCACACACTGCATCAAAATGGTCTGCAAGGATGTCATCCCAGAAGGAAGCCTCCTCTCAAGATAGTTTACAAGAAAGTCCACAAACAGTTTGCTGAAAACAAAGAACATGTATAACATGTAATGTTCTGTGGTCTGATGAGACCAAGATAAACTTATTTGGTTTAGATGGTGTCAAATGTGTGTGGCAGCCCACAGCCAGTAGCACTCATGCAACCCAAAAACATGACACTCCCACCACTATGCTTGACTTTAGACAAAGTCTCGCAAGAGAACAAAGAGTGACTTTTGATCACTATATTTACTATTTTGCCATATACAAACTTAAACTCTATCAGTTCTCTATCTGTAAAACACTAAAACGTAACTTTTATTATGTATAACTCTTAACCTCTATACACACTATTTAAAAACCTGATTTCTAACCTCACCATTTAACCCTTTCTACTTCTGAAAGAAGGAATAGCTCCTTTTCTATTATCAAGTCTGGTGGAGCACCACCTATTAACAGGAAAGCCTTATATATACAGCAATTTACTAGCTCCAGTAAGGGATCCCAAGCCTCCTACTTGGGCAGTCGTCCCTAATCTCATGGACACAAAACAAATAAGGCCCCCTTGTGACACCGTCTGCAGCAGGTGACACTTCTAGACAGAGGTGAGAAATCACAATTTAAAACGTCATATCTGACCTCCCCGACATGTTTCACCAGCTAACCTGGCTTCATCAGGGGTTAGAGGTCCGGTTCGCTGGTTAAACATGTCGGGGAGGTCAGATATGACGTTTTAAATTGTGATTTCTCACCTCTGTCTAGAAGTGTCACCTGCTGCAGACGGTGTCACAAGGGGGCCTTATTTGTTTTGTGTCCATGAGATTAGGGCCGACTGCCCCAGTAGGAAGCTTGGGATCCCTTACTGGAGCTAGTAAATTGCTGTAATTATAAGGCTTTCCGGTTAATAGGTGGTGCTTCAACAGACTTGATAATAGAAAAGGAGCTATTCCTTCTTTCAGAAGTAGAAAGGGTTAAATGGTGAGGTTAGAAATCAGGTTTTTAAATAGTGTGTATAGAGGTTAAGAGTTATACATAATAAAAGTTACGTTTTAGTGTTTTACAGATAGAGAACTGATAGAGTTTAAGTTTGCATATGGCAAAATAGTAAATATAGTGATCAAAAGTCACTCTTTGTTCTCTTGCGAGACTTTGTCTAAAGTTCTAACACAAAAACAATCGTAAATACACTTGCAAGACCACCACTGCCTTCATAAAGAAAATGAGGGTAAAGGTGCTGGGCTGGCCAAGCATGTCTCCAGACCTAAACATTATGGAGCATCTGTGGGGCATCCTGAAATGGAATGTGGAGGAGAAAAAAGTCTCTAATATCCAGAAGCTCTGTGATGTCATCATGGAGGACTGGAAGAGAATTTCAGTAGCAATCTGTGAAGCTCCAGTGAACTCCATGCCCATGAGAGTTATGGAAGTGCTGTAAAATAATGGTTACCACACAAAATAATAACACTTTGGGCACAATCTGTCCATTTTTACTTAGCGGTGCACTCACTTTTGTTGCCCGTGGCTTAGACATTGATGGCTGTGTGTTGATTTGTTTTCAGGGCACATTCAATTTACACAAGCTTTTCTCTAACTACTTTACATTATATCAAAGTGTCATTTCTTCAGTGTTGTCTCATGAAAGTACAGTGCCTTGCGAAAGTATTCGGCCCTCTTGAACTTTTCAACCTTTTGCCACATTTCAGGCTTCAAACATAAAGATATAAAAATTTTTTTTTTTTTTTGTGAAGAATCAACAACACATGGGACACAATTGTGAAGTAGAAAGAAATTTATCGGATAATTTTTTAAAATTTATAAAATATAAAAAAAAGAAAATTGGGGGCAGAAAAATTAAATTTGGACCCCCCTTTACTTTCAGTTTCAGGGAAACTCACTGCAAAAATTCATTGAAACATCTCTGAATGATCCAATGGGTTTTCCTAAATGTTTTTGATGATAAAAAAATATAATCCACCTGTTTTGTAATAAGGGCTCCCCTATTAAAATTGCACCTGCTCTGTGATTTGTCTTAGGGTTCTTTTTTAAAGGGTGAGTTTTCAGGGGGACCCAAAAGGGAAAACACCAAAGGGAGGGGCAATTATACTGTTGTGGAGGTTTTAAAAACCCGATTTGGATAAAAAAGATTTCCCCAAAAAATTTAAACATCCCAAGGAGCCCCTTTTGCAAGTGATTTTATATTGAAATTTGGAAGGGGGGGATTTAGACCAAATGCAAATCTACCCAAGAACCCCCTCCGGGGGGGGGGGGGGGGGGGGGGGGGGGCCCCCCCTAAAACTTTTTATTAAAACAAGGGGCCCGATCAAAGGATGCAGCCCCGGGGCCCAAGAACCTCCTAATGGGGAAATGGGAAGGAAAAAACACTAGGTGGAAGGTCTTTCCCGAGGCCTAACAATTAGTCGTACACTGGGACAAATCGGCCTTTATGGAAAAGTGGCAAGAAAAAAAGCCAATTTTTTCAAAAAAATATCTATAAAAAAATCTTTTTTTAAAGTTTGGGCCCCACAGACCAAACCTTTGGGGGATACACTAAACATGTGGAAGAAGGGGGTTTTGGTCAGAAGAAACCAAAATAAACATTTTGGGCCCCAAATGCAAAATGAAATGTTTTGGGGGTTTAAAAACAAAAACAGCCCTCATCCCGAACATTTAGCATTTCCTCACTGTCAAACATGATGGTGGCATGGTTTGAACCCCGGTTTTCCCCTTCCCCGGGAGGGACAGGGAAGATTTTGGTAAAAATTGATTGGGGAAAATGGGATGGGGCCAAATACAGGACCATTCTGGAAAAAAACCTATTGGGGGTCGCAAAAGGAAACTGAGAAAAGGGCGGAGAATTTTTCCCTTTCCCAAAAAGACAATGTCCCAAAAAATAAAACAAAATCCAAAAAGGGAATTTGGGCCCAAAAAAAATGTTCCAGGGGGTTTTTAATGGGCCAAGTCAAAGGTCAAAAACCTGAAAACCAATCGAGGGAAACGGGGGGAAAGAGCTGAAAACTGCTTTGGACCAAAAAGCTCTCCATCCAACCCCACTGACTCGAGCTGTTTTCCAAGGAAGAATTTGGGCCCAAATAATTTTTAGTCTCTCGATGTGCAAAAATGATAGCGGAAAATTCCCCCAAGGGGACTTGGGAGCTATAAAACGCAGGGAAAAGGGGACGCTATAAGGTATTTTCTTTAGGGGGCAGAATAATATTGCACGCCCCACTTTTCATTTTTTTTTTTTTTTACAAAAGTTTTAAAAAATCCCAAAAAATTTTGTTCCACTTCCCAATCGTTCCCAACTTGTTGAGATTCTTTTACCAAAAAAAAAATTTCAATTTTTATCTTTATGTTTAAGTCAGCGGGGACTATATAAATCGGACGCGACGCTGGGCGGCTCACACTTCCTTTCACTGTTCCGGGGCTGAGCTGGGGGGTTTCCGGGGATCTCACCCCAAAAGAAATTTGTTTTTAAACCCGGGAAATTTTTTTGGGGTTTTCACTGGGGTTTTTTAAATTTGAGACGGCTCCTCTTCCCTTAAAAATTTTGATTCAATTTTTTGGGGGATTGTAAATTGGGGTTTTAAGGGGGGGGCCAAATTTTGGGTTTCCCTATACATTTTAAATGCCAAACTTTTTTTCAGTTCTGGAGCGCATTGAAAATTCCCAAGGGGTTTTTTTTAAGCATTGGGTTGGGGCTTTTTTTTATTCAGTAAAATAATGGGCTTTTTAAAAATGCCACATACCAGTTTAAATTTTTTTTTTTTTGCTGATTTTCTTGTGGGGGCAATTTGTTCTGAGGGAAAAATTAAGCGGGGTTTTTGGGGTTTTGTAAAATCAGTAAAAAAAACGGTGTTTTTTTAAAACGTCAAAAAACGAGGAAATTTTTCCTGGTGATTTCTGTAGCATAATTTATATCCGAGGGTTTATTAAGCATATTTTTTTCTTTTTTTAGTCAATAAAAAAAAATGGGGTTTTTTTAAAACCACATACCAGTTAAAATTTTTTTGGGTGCTGATTTTTTGTAAGGGGGTAAAATTTTATCCGAGGGTTTAAATTTAAACGTGATTGTGGGTTTTTGTAGTCAGTAAAAAAAAACTGTTTTTTTTAAACCCCAAAAAGACGGGGACATTTTTTTTTTGGGTGATTTTTTTGTACAAAATTTTTTTCCCCGGGGTTTTAAATTAAGCACATTTGTGCTATTGTATCAAAAATTTAAACGGGCGTTTTTAAAAAGCCAGATAGCATTTTAAATTTTTTTGCTGCTGATTTCTGTAGCAAAATTTTAAATACCCAAAGGGGTTCCCCCAACCCCTGATAGGGGGTTTTTCTTTTGGGAAAGTCAATACATTTTTGGGGAAATTTTATCATATAAGTTCTTCTTTTAAAACAAGTCTGTACTTTTTTGGGAAAAAAACCCGTATGTCAGACAGAGAGGTGGAAGGTTTTCCCCAACTGGGGAGTGGCAGTGGCAAAAAACTTTTTCCTGGAGCAGGCACAGGTCGCACACAAAAAGGGAAAACGTCGCAGCAGGGGCCCCTTGGGGGGGCCAGAACCCCTTGTCATCTAGGGGCCCATGGGGTTGACCACCCAACCCCAAAGGGTTTTCCTTGGTTGGTTCCCCGAAAAGCAACCAATTTAAAATCAGCTAAACCTGAGGGTTTGGGCGCGGTTCCAAGCAGGTTCTAAAAACTCCCTACAAAGGGTTCCAAAGGGTAAATAAAAAGGAAAAAATTGAACCCGCCTAAACAAAGGGGAAATCAAAAGGCAGCCAAATAAGGAAACAATTTATTTGAGTATAAAAAAAAGACATTTTAAGACAGTGAATGCCACAGGATAAAACCCAAGTGTCCCCCTTTTGTTTCTTGTTGACGCTTTTGGGGAATCTGGGCGATTTTTATTTCCTAACAACTTTTTGCCCAAATTTCCTATTTTCCTTTTTTTTAGGAAACCCCCTTTTCAGCAAGGGGGGGGAGAGAGAGGGAAAAAAGAAAAAAAAAAAAAAAAAAAAAAAAAAAAAGGAGAAAAGAAGGGGGAACAAAACAAAAAAACCACATCAAAAATTTTTAAAAATGAAAAATCTGTTCTATTTTTGAGCCCAAAGGGGGGTTGGGCAGTGTTCAACAAAAAAAGAATCCAATAGCCTTCCCTTTTAGTAATGACCTTTTATAAATCACCTCCCGGGTTTCCCGCACGCATTTTGTTTCATATCTCAAAATAATGCTTTTGGTTTATTTTTTTCATTTTTTAAACCACAATTTTTTCCCATCAACTTTTTTTGGGTTTTTTTCCCCCTTTAATGGTTTTCGAGGATAAAAAAAATCTATACATCAACATTTAGGGAAAACCCCCAAAACTAGTAATACATACTTTTATGCCAGGGTTTTTGTCATCCCCGTGCTTTTATTAAAAGCTATTTCCTTTTGGAAAATAGTTTTGAGCGAAGAGGGAAATTTTTTCATTTCCCAAAATAAGCTTTGAATTGGAAAAAAAAAATGTTGTTGATTTGATTGCAAAAAAGGGGGGGTACCCAAAATGGTCGTTAATAGAGCCCGCTATTTAAAATGGAGAAACGAGGAAAAATCCCGACCTTTTTTATACTTTTAAAAAAAAGATGGGACAAAAACCCAAAAAAAAAAAAAAAATACAGGTCCAATTTTTTTTTTACAACATTTTAGCAGTGAGTTTAATTTTATATTTTAAAAAAAATTATAAATTAAAAAATCTCCCTTTTTGGGGTTTTAAGATGAACCCTTTTTGGGTGTTGTGCGAATGGCTGTTTGATTTTGTTTCCCCAAAGGAAAACACCCACCTGCAATTTCCCTTCTTGCACCTAGCCTAGTCCCAAAAATAAATAAAACAGAAAAACCCTGGCTCAACCCTAGAAGGGTTTTTTTTCGTTTTGGGGGCTATCTAGATGCCCCATGGGTTTTAAGTATGTAAAACAAACTAAAGAAATCCAAAAGGGCTACTAGATGGTAGTAATTTAAAAATTAAAAAAATTCTTGAATTGCGAAAATAGTAAAAGTAGTTAAATTTTCTTTAATGGTAACATGTAAACTTGAGATAACCCTTTTTTTGCACTACCAAGCCTTTTAAAGAAAGAGTACGGGAACATGTATGGACGTCTTTTGCAGACATAAGAAAAAGTATCCCCAAAGTGTTTAAACATTTCTATTATACACAAACAAGGAAAAAGTATCGGATTTAAAAGTTTTTTTATTGAAAACGTTTCTATTGGAACCAGAGGAGGTGAAACAAAAAAAGTCATTTTCAAAAAAAGGGAAAAGGGAATTTGGGTCTTTAATTTTTTGAACACGCCAACCCCCCCTGGTCTCAATTATAGAACCCGATCTCATTTTAAATTTAATTTTTAAATTTTTTGGTTTTTTTTTTTTTTTTTTTTTTCCCCTTTTCCCCCCCTTTTTTTTTTTTTTTTTTTTTTTTTTTTTTTCCTTTTTCTCCCCTTTTTCCCCTTTTTTTTTTTTTTTTTTTTTTTTTTTTTTTTTTTTTCTCTTTCCCCTCCCCCTCCCCCCCCCTTCCCTGAATGGGTTTTTCCTATAAAAGGAAGAAGGAATTGAAAATGTTGTTATGAAAAAGAACCCGCTAGACAAAACCGCTAAACAAGATGCTTTTTTACACTTGGTTTTATCCTGGGGCATTCCCCTTTTCTAAGAGTTTTTTTTTATACTCAAAAAAATTTGTTTCTCTTTTTTGGCGCCTTCCTATTTTCCCCCTTTTGTTTGAGGCGGGTTTTAAATTTTTTAAACCTTTTTCATCGCTTATTTTGGCATGGCCCGGGAGCGGGTCGCGGCCCCACCTGTCCCCCAGCCCCCTCTGTCCCATCCAGTTCCCTCACCAGGGACTACTATGGGCTGGCCAGCCCCCACTATAAAAGCGAGGATAAACAATTTGAGGAGGGCATTCAGCAGCTATTTGGCACGAAAAAAATGGGGCCAATATCCCCAGCTTCTTGCAGTGGGCGGCAAAGTATAGTTTGGGGAGAGGGGCCCAGGGGAGGTCATGTGGTGAGAGGAAAAGCCTGGGTTTACCAAACCGGTGATGGGGACAGAAAGTGACAAATGAAACAAAAAATAGATGAAAAAGTACCGACCGCATTTGGAACCGGGGAAGAAAGGGGGCTTCATCATCGCAGGAAAGAGGGCGCCGCTTGCGCTTTCGGGAAACGGCGCACCCAGCAAGGGGGGTTTGTGGGGCCGTGAGTCACAGGGTTTCCAACAGGGTTGGGGTCGGGAGCCAAGGGCCAGGGGGGTAGAAAACCCCTTGGGCGGTCCAAAAACAGTAGGGGCCACGGGGGCTCACCCGAGCACGGCGGCCCGAAACCCCACTTTTTTGCGGACTTTGGGGCGGAAAAAACACTCTCGGGGGTGGGGCAGTTCTTTGCTAAGACCCCGGGAGGACCCAAAATTTATGGGTAAAGTAGAACTTTTGGCAGAAAGTGAACGTGCCGGGGACAAAACTTGGCAAAAACGGCCCGGGCGTAAACCCCAAAAGCAGCGTCACCATCCGGGGCCTGGGAAAAACTTTGGCTCAATGTGGGTCCATCCTGCCGCGGGCACAGCAGCAGGGGCCAGTGGCACGAAACCATTTCAGCCAGTCAAGGCTCCCCCACCTCGGGCAAAGGGCACGTTTCTCTTTGAAAAATCCTTCCCCGGTCCAGATGCTCCTTCCCTGCTACCCCTTTTGGGCGCCAGCAGCCCTTTTCCAAAAGAGGCATTGTAAAGAGACAACAAAAGCCCCAAACCCAAACCTAAGGTCAGCAGCGACCGTGCTCCTTTCCAAGTTGTTGGTACGCATTCCCCCCCCTTTCCAAATGGTGGACCCCCTGCACCTTTCAGGGGAAAAAAAATGGCTTGTCCCGAGCCAGATGGAGATTTTCCAACCCGTAATTTTTTTTCCCAAAAAAGGGCAGTCCCCAGCATTTCCCATAAATATGTAAAACAGAAAGGGGGTTCAGTCCTTAGTTTAAAATCGGTTTTCCAAGGTACCGGAAAGCGCGGACCGTCTGGAGCTGAAACAACGGCCCAATGGCCATAATGCCCTTTTAAACGGCCCACGGGGTGAATGTGTTTTCCTGCCCGGGCCACCCCAAAAACCTTGGACAGGAGACCCCCCGGTTTTCCCACCTCCACTTTTGCCCAAACGCTGCTCCTGCCCCAAATTTGCCCCGCCTCCTCCTCCTCCCCACCACCCCCCAAACTCAGCCCAAAAATTTACGCCCCCTCAAAAAAACCCCCCCATTTGTGGGGGCACAGCGGTGTCACCAGTTCTACACCCTAATGCCTCGGCGAACAAGCAAAACGGGGGAAAGGAACTTTTTCCGCGCATGCAGCAAAAAAATCGATGGGGTGGTTTCCCCCTCCGCGCCAACTGAAAATCAACCATGGGGCCCGGCCCAATGGGAGGAACATGGTGTCCGCGCTGCCCCCAGAGGGATGGTCCATGCGCCCCTGCATGGCGCTTTTTGGTTAAAACGGTTTTGAAAAAGGTTCCTGAAGTTTTCCCACCGATTTTCGAACATTCTGAAAATGGCCGGGAAAAACTGGCATGCACTTTATCCATTCGTACAAAACCAGGAACACCCTCCTCGACTTGCAGCGGGAGAACGGCCCCCCCAAAAACGCCCCTATATGGAAGTTTCCACCCGCTGAATTCCCGCCTCACAAAGTTGGACCGACTGAAAAACCAAAAGGGCCCTTAAAAGATTTTTGAAGATCCCCGGCAGACAGAAGTACTCCCCTCGTAAATTTGATGTCCAAACCATGGGGAGCTCATCGTTTAAACCGCCGTTTGTTGAAGCCCCTTCGAGGAGCCACGTTATTTGCAAATCGCCAGGAAATACGGATTTAATTTAAAGTTCCCCTACCACTGCTTCATTTCCGGAACAGCTGAAAAATCTGTCTGGGGGGAGGGGGCTGGAGATGTGGCGACAAAAACTCGTGGGCCCCATGAATCCGGTGGGGACTGAAAAAGGAGGAGGAGGAGGAGGGGACTTTTTTGCAGAACATTGCTGGGGGAAAAGTGGATTTTCCCAACCCCGGTTTACAAGAGGAGGAGCAGGAGCAAACTTTGGGGGAGGGGGAAGGAGATGAGGAAGACGAGGGAGATGACCCTTTCCCCAAACACCGTTTGGGGAAGTTTTAAACCAAAATGAAAATGGAAGGGGAAAATGGGAGCCCCCGGGAAATACTTTTTGCAAAAAACCCAAATTTTCCCCCAAACAATTGCTTTTTTTTAGCCTTGGCCCAGTGACCCGCCGGAAAAAAGTCCCGCCCCCCCGGGGAAAGGGGTGGATTTTTCCCCCCTTGGGTCTTCCACCCTTATTAAAACCCTCCGGCCTTTTTCCGGGGCCAAAATTTTTAGCCTTTTTTCCCAGCTATTAGAGGGAAGACAAACCAAATACTATAGGAAAAACCTCCGTAAAACGTTTTGGGCCGCCCCCTAAGTTTCGCAAACGGCCCCCTCCCTCACAAGGTCCTGAAACCCCCGGGGGTTCCCCCAGCGCTCACAAAAAAAAAACCCCCAAATTCTTTGGGCCCCGGGTGGCTTGGGGAAAGGTTGGGGGTTTGGGGGAAAACAGTACCCCAAAAACCCCCAACACGTTAACCTAAGCTTGGGAGTTTACAAAAAGCGCTTCCCTTTCACCCGCCCTTTTTGGGGGAGGGTCAGGTTTTCCCCCCAGCAGCAGCAGCAGGGAAAAAACCCCGTAAGGGCCCTTTCCCTGAACCCAAAACAGGTTGTTTGGGCCCACTTTTTACAGCACTTTTGCCCCCCCCAGTTAGGAAAAAAATTTTTTTTGGACACTGGGCCCCAAACGGAGGA
Organism: Phyllomedusa bahiana; assembly: GCA_025379985.1. NCBI lineage: Eukaryota > Metazoa > Chordata > Amphibia > Anura > Hylidae > Phyllomedusa > Phyllomedusa bahiana. The sequence goes on from JAODAL010006023.1 coordinate 118,043, forward strand.
TGGTGGCCGCAAACTTGGCCCATTTTTTGCAGTGGAGAAACTTTTCCCTTTTCCCGGCCCAGTAGGGGGGGCATTCCCGAGGGGGTGTTTTCAGTGGGGGGGGGCCAATCGTTACCCCCAAGGGGAACCCCGTTTTTTCCACGGGGAAAAATTTTTGAACGAGCTGAAATTTTCAGATGAATCAGGTTTGGGTCCCGGCCAAAGGGTTTACACACCCCAAAAGCCTTTGGCGTCAGTCAATTTAAAACTACCTGCCTCAGCCACCCATTTTGATCCCCACCCCCCCTATTGGCCCCCCACATCTGCTGAAAGTTTTCCCCATCGGGCCCACCCAAACCCCTTTTCCCCGGGAAATGGGATTGCCACCCACCTCAACACTCTGTTTATTGTTTCCACCTATGTGCTCAGCTTCGCTGCTTGTTTTCTTGGGTTTCCCTGACATCCACAAAAGTGTCCCTTGTGCCAATCTGGCGCCTGGGGCTGGTTTTTTTCCCCCTCCCCAAAAGTCAATTTTGCCCCCTCCCCGACCCCCATGCTTTTTTCCCTCCCACCTCCACTCTCTTTCATTGTTTCCACTGCCTGACCTCAAGCGCTCCGGCCCCCGTGACCCCCCTTCTCAGTCATTTTTTTCCGCTCTGTGGCCTAATACTATTTTTCCCCCTTCCCAAAAGTTTTTTTGGCCCCCCTCTTACCCCATTTCTTTCGCGTGACTCCCCGTCCTGCCCCCAACTGTGTCAAATTTTGCCACTGGGCCTGCCCCCATGCCCGCTGCCTTGGGTGTGCCGGGGCCCCCCAAAACGTGGCCTACCCAGTTTTTGCCCCCCAGAATTTGTCAATTGGGGCCCACTGTCCGACCTCATTCAGTGGTGTTTTGGGGCGGCCCCCTTTCCCCCCACACCCCGTGTCCTTTGGTTTACCCCTGTCTGACCTTTTTGGGTGGGTGCTGTTGCTCCTGCCGTTCCCTCCACCCTGTGGGCATTTTACCCAAAAACCCCTTTTGGGCCCCCCCCTTTTTTTTCCAGCTCCAGAATTTGTCATTTTGCCACTGCCTGAAACCCATGCTGCGCCCAAAACCCTTACCTCCACACTGTGTCATTGGTGCCAAATCGTCGGGCCCGGTACTGTTTTTCCCCCTTCCCAATTTCAAATTTTGCCACCCGTCGACCTCCCAAAGCTGCTTTGGGCTTTCGCCGTCAACCCCAAAAAACCACACTCTGTCACTAATGTTTGGGCCCCCCTGACTCCTTTAATTTTGTTTTTTTCCGCTTTTTGCTGCCATTAAAAATTTTAAAGGGGGCTTCCTGCTTTTTTGTTTTTTGGGCAGTTTTGGGCCCCCAAAGTAAGTGCCCGGGGGGATTTTATAGTGAAGCGTTTTTTAAAAAGCCCGGGGGCCCGTCCCGGTCGTGTCATACTAAAAAACAACATTTTTATGAAGAAACCAAAAAACCCAAACTTTCCCCCCTGCAATTTAAGCATTGGGAAAAACGTTTCTCCCGCACCCGCAGGGTCTGGGCAGCCCCGGAAATAGCTGTTTTTTAACGTGATTCGTGCCGAAGTAATTCGGAAAAAACCGAAACGAAAAATTTTTTCGGAAAATTTGGCGAAAGTGACCGAAACCGGGAATTTTTTTGAGAAAATTTGCCCCTCCTTTTTAGTTTTCAATTTTCTCAGGGTTTTGAAATTGGGGAGCCCGGTTTGTTTAAAAATTTGTTACTAACGGCTCTCCCCACCTTTCCCAGGAACTGGTATTGAAGTTCCCAAAATGGCAAACCCCATGGCCAAAAAACTCCCCTGAGGATAAAAAAAAAAGAACTGATGAAAAGGTTCTGGGGAAAAAAAAAATTGATAGCACCCTTAAACTAGGGGCGCAAAAGGGGGCCAAGGGCCATACAGGTTTTAAAAAGACGTTTTTCCCCTCAGAACAGGCCCCTTTCCATGGGGTTTTTCAAAGAATTGAAGGCACAAAGCTCCCGTATATCTATAGAAATTTCCTTTTTAAAATATCCAAGATTGCCTTTTCAAAAAAAATTAAAGAGTGCGGGGTGTCAGTACTCAGAAAACCCTATGCGCACACTGCATTTAAAAATTTGGGCTGGCCCTGGCTGTTGTTCCAGAAGGGAAACATCTTCCCAAAGATATGCACAAAAAAGCCCCACACATTTTTTCTGGAAAAAGAAGACCCAAAAAGGGCCCTGGAAACTGGGAAACCCTGTCCTGTGGGCATGAGAACCCAAATAAACTTGGATTGGTTCAATACTGTCCAAAATTTGTGGCGGCCAAACCCCGTAGAATTAAAAATTTGAGAAAACCCAAAAGTTTTCTTGGCCCATAGACAAGAAAGGTATTTAGAATTTTCCACGGTTTTTTGGGGTGGGAAAGAGTGCTTTTCCGGACTTGTGGGGACTAATTCAAAATTGGGGGGGAACCAAAAAAGCCAGCATGGGACCTGTGCCCTAATTGGAAAAAAAAAACGAAAAAAAAAAAAAAAAAAAAAAAAAATGGGTTTTTTCCCCCCTTTTTGGCCCCATGCAGTATCCAACATGATCAAAGAACCCCCAAAAACCCTCCCCAGAGAGGCAGTGCCCTTTCTACGAAAATTAGAGTAAAATTTTTCTCCAGACCAAAACCCCATTTTTCAACCCGGGGGCTCTTTTAAAAAGGAAAGGGGGAGGACGAAAGGTTTTCCCTAACAACCACCAGCTTTCCCGAAGTCTCATGGAGGGAGTGGGAAAGGATTCCAATGACAAAACCTTTTAAGCCCTTGTGGGGCTTCAAGCCCCAGAGAGGGTTTTTAAAGGGAGGGGATGGAAAAAAATAATGGCCCCATTCAAAATATTAAATGCTTTGGGGGGGCAAATTTTGTAAATTTTAAACACTTGGGAAGTGTACTCACTTTTGTTGCCAGTTTTTTTAAAGACATTGATCTGTGTGTTGAACCAAAAGTTTTTAAAAACCTGTAACCACTGTTTTTTAAAAAAAGGAAAGGGAGCGGGGGACCCCTCGGGCAGCCAACCTATTGGTTTCCCCCAAATTTCTTAATTCACGCCCCAAAACAAAAAGCTTTATAAACTAAATTTAGGATTAAGGCAAACAAGATATTCATTTATAAACAATAGGTGGTTTTGCAGAATCCTGTCACTTAACCCGGAGCTTTTTTTAATATATTTCAATTTAGGTAGAGCAACTAATGGTGTGTTAATCTCTCCCTAATAAGGACTATTAGCCCTTTTGAGCTATGCCTAGAGCCTCTGACCTATCCAACCAGTAATCTACTCTGCACTGATTAGGGACAAACACCCCAAAACATATGTCTACACATAAATTTACTGGTTTAGCTTAATCACATTTACTTTGAAAGGGGAAAAAGTGGTCAGATCTAAATTGGGGAAATGTTACGGGCCAAGATGGGGGGCTGTAAGCCCTATTTAAAATTTCCCATACCCCTTTTTTAAAAATATAGACCCAATTTCCCGAAAAACATTGATTCTTTTTAAAGATACCACTTTTTAAGAAAAAGCCACAAAACGACCGCCCCCCAAAAGCTCAAAAGCAGGGAAACGCAAAAAAATAGGGGAAATTTTAAATTTTTCACAAACTTTTGCAAAATATTTATTTCTTTCCAATTTTTCCCCACGAAAAATAAAACTTCATAATATTAAAAGTCAATAGTGGTATATTTTAAGTGCAAGCCCAAATTTCCCTTCGGCGGGGGTTTCAATTTCATAAGGGGTAGCAGAGGAGATGTGAAAAGGGAAGGGAGCTACACACTGGGAAATAGCAAAATTTTTCGAAGGCCCCGGGCCTTTCCCTTTCTAAAGCATGGGTTGGAACTAGGGCTTCTTTTTTAAAACCCACTCAGTTTAAAAAAACACAAAGAAAATTAAAAAAATAACAAATTCCCAAAGCTAAATTTTTTCATAGAAATATTTTTAATCAAATTTTCTTCTTTAAAGGGCCCCTTTGGGGTTAACATTGAAAACTTATTAACCCCCAAAAAGGTTTTAAACGTTGAAGGAGACGGGGATTTAACCCGGTTTTCCTTTTCTGCACTCTAACCCCCCGGGCTCCAACAAAACACCATGGGAGACCCACTTACTCTATGTTAGTTGGGTGGAAATGTCGGGCAAGAGATTCTCGCCAAATCTGGTAATTGGTGTTTTTTTTCTTTTTTTTTTGTTTATAAAGACAAGGGCCGACCAATGCCCACCCCGTACACGGACAGCCCTTTTAGTCGGGCCAACAACCAAAGCCACAAGGGCATTTAATGAAATAAAAACCCACCGAGAAAGCACAACACAAAGAAATTATTGAAAAAAATTTTTTCTTTGCCATGAAAAGGGAAAGATTAAAAAAAGGGCCCTTTAAATAACCGGGAACAATAGATACATCCAAGGAAAGGAAACTACCAATTTTAAACTGCCCCATCTTCTTTTTAAATTTGATTTTACGATTTGAGAAAACCAACTGTTTCTCCTATAGTCTGACCTTTTTTTAAAAAAAAAAAGCAGGAAAACTTTTTCAAATAATGTACCAAAATTAGGGCCCTTTCCTTAAGACCCTCCAATATTTTAAAAATGGTTCTTTTAACCCAAATTAGAATTTGTTTAAAAGGGGGGAAATAAACAAAAATTTTATCCTTTTTTATTTTTGGGATTTTGTTTTTAAAAAGGGTCCCCCTCTAAATAAAAGACACTATCTCCGCTGTCCTTTAAAATTCTTTTTCTTCATACCCTCCTTTTCCGAATTTCCTAAGATTTTATTTTTACTGTTTAAACCACATTTGCCTTTTTAGAGCAATGGCGTCAACCCCGGGTATTAGTTCTCCTTTTAATACCCCCTTTAAAAAAAGGTAGGGTTATAAAAAACTTTGCGGCGTAAGTTTGCGGTAAAATTCCCTTTTAAAATAAGACTTTTTTCCCAAAATCTTAACCTTTTTTTAAAATTTGGGAAACATCAAGGTACTGAATGTTTGGTTTTCTCAACGAGCAGTGAATTTTATCAAACGATGTTTTTCCCTTAATAAAATTTTACAAATTCTTCTAATTTGAAACGCTGAAACCACGCCAAATGAGGAAACGTCGCCCACATACCCGTCCCCAAAATGTACGATATGTGAACAAAATAGGGGAAAAAAAAAATTTGCGTTTTTCCCACCCCGGGAATACAAACAAATTAGCATCCCCCCGGGGGCTACAGAAGACCCCCCTTTCGGGGGCCCCCCTTTGTAGCTGCGGGAAAAAAATTCCTTGCCCAAATCGGAAAAAATTCTTATCAGCACTATGTCTAATAGTTCAAAAGAAAATTTGATAAATCTATTTGTGAGGGGGGGATTCTGGCCTAAAGCTTCTCTTACCCCCTCTTTTTCCTTCATCAAAGGGAAATATTGGTGTATTGGATTGAATACCCCAAGGGGGCACAATAGATCGTCCGTCTTTGTACTCAAGACGGGGGATCCCCCTGCAAAAATTTTTTTGGTGTAAATCAGACAAGCGTTTTTTTTTTACTAATTTTTAAAAAAATTTAAATCTATAAAACCCCCCCTAATGGGTTCCCAAACCCAGAAAATCTAAAACCCCACACTTTTGGCCTCCCGGGGGGTCAAGGTTAGAGATTTTGTGGACCTTTGGGACAATAAAAAATGGGAAAACACGGGGGATAAACCTCTGGTCAAAAATTTTTTCCTTACTTTTTTCTAAAATTAAAAACCTTCACAAACCCCGCCCTTCAAAAAACCCCCACCCAAACATGTTTTTTAACTCTTTGATGGATCATTTCTTAATTTTTTATATACCATTTTTGGTCCTGAAGCTGTTCAAAAAAATTTCCCCTGAACATAATAATTTTTATCTGGGAATGCCCGGGCCCCCCCCCTTTTAAATCACCCTTTTTAATAACCACAGCGGGCTGGGTTTTTAAGTTGTTGTAACCCCCGGCATATTCCCTCTTAAAAAATTTTTGGGGATCAAATTAGTGCTTTCCCCAATTCGGCCCTAACTTCTTTAAAGGGACTGATTTTTGGGAACACCTCTGTGCAGGGAAAAGAGATGCCCTGGACCCAAAAGTGCTTTTTTTACGAAATTTTCTTGGAAAAATTTTTAAATAAACATGAAAAATTATTTTTCTGATAAAAAAATTAAATTTAATCCGTATTTTCCCTACAAAAACCCTAAATAGTTTTCTATTCAAAAACAAACACGTCTCGCCAAAGCACAGGGAAAAAATTAAGTTTTTTGGGTTCATTAAAAAATTTTTTCAGTTCCTTTTCAATTTCCTATTGATTTTCCAAATATTATAAGTTTTTCCCGTGTGCCCCTAAAAAATTTGGAAAAAGAAATAAATTTTTTGGCAACGTTTGTGAATAATAATTTCCACTATTTTCTGTTTTTTTTAAATATATGCAAACTTTTTCCAAAACCCTCCTATTCAAAAAAACCAAGACAGGCTGGGGCTAAAGTAAGCACTCTCACTTTGACATCACTTTAATATTTATTTGTCAGGGATTATAGTGCACCTTTCCATCACCCTGATGATTAAATACATTTAGGTCAATTGATTCAACTTGTAATGCAATTAGAACCTTCTAGCACAATGTTTTCATTATTAATATTAATCATTTATCCCAAAGGGGGTTTTTTAGAAACTGTGATGTTTTGAAAGGGAAGGGAAAAAAATGCAAAGGTGTAAATGGCCCCAAGCTTTGAAAGAACTGTTGCATGAACATGCACAATGAGGGCCAAAGTTCTTTTGGCTTTTCTTTTAAAAGAAGGGGAGCACGGAATTTAAAAATTTTACAGATGGACATAAGAAGGATGCAATTTTTGGGATTGTGGGATTTGTGGAAAAACCCACTGAAAAAAACCCCCGTGAAAATTTAATGGTTAATTTTTTGGGTTTTAAAAATCCTTTTTCATTCTGCTGTTTGGCAACAAGATGGGAATGTTTTCGGAATCTGGGTTTTTGCAAAATAGAAACTGAGACATGTGACAGACAAACACGAGGCAGCAGCCATCTTGGACAGAGTGAAGGACATAGAGAGATCAGGAAAGGAAAGACAGTGGGTAAGGATCGACTTAGCTCTCCTGATTAAAGTTGGTTTCCCGGGAAATGTGAGCAGCTCCGAAGAGAGGAGGAAAATTTTATTTTGGCAAAGGGAAAACAACCCTGACAAAAGGGGGCACTCTGCGGGATTTCAGGGGCTGAGAAAGCAACTTCCTCAGGGGCAAATTTTGGGTCTAATTTGAAGGGGGCCCTAACCTCGAGTAGTAACTTGGGAGGGGAAACCCCAAGGGACACTTGGGTTTAAAAAACCCCGGGGCACAAACCCAAATAATCCAAACGTTTTTCAGACCTGTTTTTAGCCTAGTTTCGTAGGTTTTGGGTTTTTAGGCCAAAAGATTTTATCCAAGTTCGCCCCCTGATTCGGGCCAAATTTAAATGGGCTTGTCATAGCACGTTTTTAATATTTAAAGTTCTCTTCCCCCCTTCCCCGTTTTAAAATTGCGGGGGTGTTAAGATGAAACTGCAATAAAAAAAAACCAGCTGGGGTTTTTAGGAAACACATAAATAATACATCCGGGGCAGGTGGGTCACCTTAAAATTTTTGGGTTTACTAAATTCTGGTAAAAGGGACGAATTTTAAAACCAGTTTGGGGGTCGTAGAATTTAAACCCGTTTTCAGCCACCCTGACTTTCTCCCCCATGGGCCACAGGACGCCCCAAAATCGATAAAGACAATAAAGCTTGAAGAATTTAAAAATTCTTCTTCGCTAAAAAAGGGCAACTACTTAAAGCGCGATAACGAGAAGTAATTCCCCCAAATGCAGGGAGTTTCTAAAGGATAATAATTTAAATTTAAAAACTACTTTTTTCGTGGGATGCAACCCCTTCTCGATACAACAAACTATCTATGTATTTTGAGGAAACGGGTTGCATCCCGCGAAACGCCCTAAAATACTTAATAAATTATTATCCCCTTTTTTTAAACCCCCTTTCATTTGGAGAATACTTCTCGTTAACACGCTTCCAAATAGTCTTTTGTAAAGGTGCGGCGCTGACAGATGTAAAAGCCAGGGGGCCGACCACTGACTCCAGGGATGGGACCTCTTGATCACCGCAGGCGAGTGGGAGCTTTGGGGACCCCCGCCAGGAAAAAGGGGGTCTAAGGGGGCCCCCCGGGCTTCCGCCGACCCCCCCGCAAAGCGGGGGGGACTTTTGGCTTCGGGGCCCCCAGGTCACTTTCCCCGACGTTTGGGAACTTGGGGGTGACACCCGGGGGGGCCCCGACAGGGAAACCAGCGTGGGAAAACAGGAACATGGGACAGCAAAGGGTACCGGGGGGTTTTAAAATACACATAGCACCACAGGATACGGCAGGAAAGGAAAGAGTAACACATCAGGTAAAACCAGGAAACACGGCAGGAACAGGAGAGCCATACAGGACGGGAAAACACGGCAGGATCGGGAAGCACAAACGGACGGGAAAACAGGGCGGGAACGGAACACAGACACGACGGACGGAGGCCAGGCTCAAGAAAAAAGACACGGACAAAGCACCAGGTTAAAGCTCAACAGCAGACCTGAAGCGGCAAAAGCTCAAGATGGGGGGCAGCTGAGCAGAACAGACTGCAAGAACTAAAACCAACCCAGGCGGGAACCCCCTCTTAAGGCAGGGTCAGGAAAAGGGAAGTAGACAAGACAAGAAAACCCATAAAAGACAGGGGAAAATGCAGCGCGCGTGCCCTAAAAGGAACAGAGCCCACAGGACCCCAGGGGAAGCAACAGAACGGGCAGGACAGGTAAGCACAGGAAGGCACGACATGCCGCGGGCCCAAGGGGAGGAACCGCGGCTTTAACCGTCAGTACCCCCCCCCAAAGCCCCCCCTCCCCCCCCCAAATCACAACAGGCATTCCACATAGGGAGGGCCCCAACTTCACGGGGGCAACCCCCAAAACCAAGGTACGGGGGGAATATAGCCAGTATGGGGAAAAACCAGAAAGGGAAATGCACGGAGGGAAAAAAACGGGGCCACCCAAAATGGGGGGGGGAACCCGGCGGGACCATGAGCAGGCAACAGCGGACGCTCAGGCGGGGCCATAGCTAGGCAATAGACGGTGCCCCAGGGGGGGACCATGAGCCCGGGCAACAGACGGACGCTCAGGGCAGGACAATGAGCTAGGCAACAGACGGACGCTCAGGGCATGACCATGAGCTAGGCAACAGACGGACGCCAGGCGGGACCATGAGCTAGGCAACAGACGGATGCCAGGGCGAGCCCCTGACTAGGCAACAGACGGAACGCTCTGGGCTGGGCCCAAAGAGCTAGGCAACAGACGGACGCTCTGGGCTGGGACCATGTACTAGGCAACAGACGGACGCTCGGGCTGGACCCATGACTAGCAAACGGGTGCTCTGGGCGGGACCATGAGCTAGGCCAAATGGGTGCTCTGGGCTGGACCATGAGCTGGGCCAAACGGGTGCTCTGGCTGGACCTGACTAGGCCAAACGGTGCCTGGGCTGGACCATGACTAGGCCAAAGGGGTTTGCTCTGGGCTGGACCAAGCTAGGCCAAACGGAAGCCTTGGGCTGGACCATGAGCTAAGGCCAAACGGAAGCTCTGGCTGGACCATGATCTAGGCCAAACAAGCTCTGGCTGGACCAGAGCTAGGCCAAACGGAAGCTCTGGGCTGGACCATGAGCTAGGCCACACGGGTGCTCTGGGCTGGACCATGAGCTAGGCCAAACGGGCGCTCTGGGCTGGACCATGAGCTAGGCCAAACGGGTGCTCTAGACGAGGGCAGGGTCTCCCCGGCGGGCTCCCTGGTCAGTTCATACTGTAACGATGTATGCCGAGGCGCCGACCGCTGACATCCGGTGTGGATCCTCTGTGATCACCGCAGGCGTAGGTGGTAGCTGGAGGACCACGCCAGGGAGTGGAGTCTAAGGGCCCCGGGTCTTCGCCAGAGCCCGCCGCAAAGCGGATGGACTTGGTTTGCGGACCCCCAGGTCACTACCCCTGATGCGGATACCTGCGGTGACAGCCGGGGTGCAAGACAGGAATCCAGGTGGTGGAACACAGGAACATGTACAGCAGGATACAGGAGGGTTAAACGTACACATAGCACCACAGGATATGGCAGGAACTGGACGAGTAACACATCAGGTACAACCAGAACACGGCAGGAACAGGGAAACACATACAGGAAAAGGAACACGGCAGGATCAGGATAGCACATACAGGACAGGAACACAGCAGGATACAGGAGACACAGACACACGACGACGCCAGACTCAGATGACAAAGACACTGGACCAGCATCATCAGGGTTTTAAAATCTCCAACAGGGAGACCTGAGATGCTAGCAGAAGCTCAAGATGGGAGGCAGCTGAGACAGCAACAGACTGCAATGAACTGAACCAGAGCAGAGGCAGGAACCTCCTCTTATAGGCAGGGGTCAGAGGTAAAGTGGAAGTAGACAGAGACAAGTAACCTATAAAAGACAGGAAACTGCAGCGCGCACGCCCTAAGAGGAACAGAGCACACACAGGACCCCAGAAGCAACAGAACAGGACAGGACAGGTAAGCACAGGAAGGCACGACACGCCGACGGCCCCAGGCAGGGAACCGCGGCGTGAACCGTGACAGTCTGCCCTATTTTAGTGAAGAAGAATTTTTATTCTTCAAGCTTTATTGTCTAGCACTGTTATTAATGCAACTGGTTCGCATGTAAGAAAATCCCTATGACATATGTACTTATTTTCTGGGAATTGCAGGTAGAGCTAGTTAAGTTGTAAGAGGCTGTGCTACACCGCAAGCGCGCCTTTGAACGGTACCACACGCAATTGTTCCTGTTTTTGTACGGTATTGAAAGGTAAAGGATGTCTGACCTTTCCAAACCCCATGGGAAGGTAAACTTATCGTGCATCTTGAGGATACACTCCCGGCGGTGCACTGTGTAGCACAGGGGTCACGGTCACAGCTTTGTACATGTGTGTTTTTTGGGAATCTGTTGAACATACTTTCCTGAAAAATTCAGTAAACTAATTATACTTTTGTTGAACTGGTGTTGGAGTCATTTCCTTCGTCCGTGGTTCCGCTGTATTCCGGGAAGCCTATCTCAGTCATGCCTGCATGAAATGGGCAAAGCAGCTTGAATCTCTGATCTGCCTCTTAAAGGGGTTATCCCAAAATCAAATTTGTTACTATTAAAAACCTAACGCCTTTCTACATGATGAAACATGTCAAACTAAACCTACTTGGTGATTTGTTTTTATATATTTGAACACAACATGATTCCCAGGGTACTATTGAATTGGCAACAGCAGAGTCACCAGAGCCCATGTGCAAGAACATTATATAAGCTTATATTCTCCACTTATGTCTCTTTAAGGGTATGTTTAGACATCAAGAAATACCCTCATGTTTCTTCCATGGTTTCTTCACTTTGTATGTTATTGATTTTCAATTCCTTTATTACCATGTAGTACAATATAGTCTACAAAGCTTTCCTATACTGTCTTGTTTACATATTTTTAATTGAAGTCAATGGTGACATATTCCACTATATGCTTATACATGCAGGCTTATGTCAAGGTATACACCTAGGAAAAAAAAAATTGTAAACTGAGCCTTATTTAGAGATATGAAATATATAAGTTTAGTCTCATATCTAATTGGATAGTAAGAAGATGCTACTTGCTTTTATGTTAGCAGAAGGCCCCCTTATCTATATGGCCTGTGGGTAGCTGCACAGGTCTACCTAACTAAATGAGAGTCTATCTTAAGGGAGCATACATAGAATTCATGCTGCCTTAGACACTTTCGGTGCTTATGTTCTCTTTCACCAGGCTAAAGCAGTGCATGAACTTTAGATAGTTGTCAGCCAAAGGCCAGGTAATGTTTTTTTTATTTTACAGGTACCTCTTTGGACTGGGAAGACTATTTGGACTATTGGAGATTTGTTGGACTACTTCGGACCAATAATTGATCCATTTCTTTAATAAAATGGTCAACGAGGGATGTTGTCTGGGAGTGTTCATTTAAATAAAGTGTTTTATTGTGTGTGCTGTTTGTGTTTTTTTATCACTTTATTACAGTGTTAGTAATGAAGGTATCTGTCAGATACCTTCATTACTAACACTGAGGGCTTGTGTCAGCTGTGTTTTTTTTTTTGTCACCCCAAGGCTGACACTAACAGTCTTTCACTATTACCCCCGTTCCCAATGCTCCAGAGGTACTGGGAAGAGCCAGATTGCCATCTGAAGCAAACAAACATGTGATGTGTGGTCTCTGCTTTTGGGGTATCTGCGGGCAGGTATTGTTAGATGAGAAAGGACCAGTATCCATGGAACTCACCAGCTTTGTAGTATCAGGCTGTTGCTGCCAGTTTTACCTTGGCTGGTTATGAAAAAAGTGGGGGACCCAGTATAATTTTATTCTTTTTTATTGGAAATGATCAATAAATAGAAAGAAAATGTCAACTTGGGGTTCCCCTCTTTTTTTCATAACCAGCTGAAGTAATACCGACAGCAGCAACCTGATACTATCAGGATGGGGAAGTTCATGGATGCTTGTCTCTTCTCATCATGAAAATACCAGCCTGAAACTACCCTAGAAGCAGATCATCACATTAGATGGCTTCTTCATATGGTATCCTGGCTCCTCCCAGTACTGCCTGGTGTGCTGGGTACTAGTGTACTCGTGAAAGGGGGTTAGTGTCAGCCTTCGGGTGACACAAAAACACCAATGTCTAACAACAAGCCCCATCGCTAGTAATGGAGAGGTGTCTGTCAGACACCTTCATTAATAACAGTGGAGTAAAGTGATTAAAAAAACACCCAAACAACACAAAAAAAACCAACTATTTGAATAATAAACACTCCCTGACAACATCCCTGGTTGACCATTTGGTTAAAGAAATGAATCAAATGCTAGTCAGATGTACTCAGAGTCCAATGTAGTCCAAAAGGGAAACCCGTTAAAAAGGGAAACAATACAAATAGCATAACAGTGCTTAACACAATCCTCTGCATCTCTTGAAGATCATGGTTATTGCAGATCTTCTGGGCGTGCAGGAGACAGAGTTTATGATACGATATGATTTTGGGGTGTACAGGGCATGGCTGCAGTTCAATCTCCAGAGGGTTGTTTCTCTGTCCCCCACCAGGATATTATAACTGCAAGTTGTAGCTCATACCACCTCTCCTGCCCTGTTCTGTTAGTTGTTGCTTATGATGGATCACACCCAGAGGATGTCTTCATGCACACATGTCTGATAAGGTCTCTGACTACTAAACCAACAAGTTGCAATGTCATTGTGGTACACATTTACAAGTAGTGAGACCCCTAGAGACCATAGAGCATATGTGTAATTGTCATGATTGTGCCTGGCACACCCCCTGCTTTTGGTTCTGGTCACTGGCCACGGCCGGTACGACGTAAACCATGGTTTTTAACGTAATACTTCGTCTTCTTATTCACTGGTGTGAACGGGTCCTTCTTTCCCTGTAGGTATGGATTCCTGGCCAACGCCTGTGGCCAGGAATCCTCCAGCACTCTTTCAGTGAACCAGTGTTCCTCCTTGATTGACAGCCTTGTTTCCCTATCTAGCTTTGTGTTTCTTCCACCAATCACCTCTGTTCTGTGTTGCTGTTTCCACTATTTAAGAAGCTTTCACTAGTAACTGTGCCTGCTATAGAGTTCTTTTGTTTGTAGCTAGCTCGTACTTTGCTTTGCCTTTCCTGGATTTGACCCTGCTGTTCTCCTGACTATTCTGTCTCTCAGTGATTTGGTACTGCTGCTCCCATCTGGTATTGACCTTTGGCTTGTATTCTGTTTATCCTTTTTGTCTCACATCTCCGTACCTCTCTGACCGTACTGTTGCCAACTTTGGACCGCCCGACTTCGCTTAATTGTTCTGTGTATGTTTGTCTTGTCTGTGTTGCACCTACGTCAGTGCAGCCATCAGTCTTCCGGTTGGGGCCGGCCTATTAAGGAGTCGGGTTCCCCAAAAGGCAGGGACAGGGGCTGGGATCAGAGTCAGGGCCCACTTGTCTATGTGTGCGTGTCCCTGACCGGTCCCTGACAGTAATAGTATCAATCGTCAGTCACGATCTTTAACGTAGCCCTCAATAGGCACCATATACAGGTCTCCAGCCCTGTCAATACTGTAATTAATTAAGTGATGGGCCAGTCTCTATTAATATTCTTTGAAACTTAGAATAGCTTTATTACAAACTTCTTATCAACACACTTGTAAAAAATCTAGATGCTGGGACTATTATTGAATGGTGCCTACCGCACAGCTTGAGTGGACACGAATCCTTTGGTCCTACAGCGATCCCTCAGAAGCCCTTGCTTGGGCGCGAGATCTGGATGCTGGAGCTACTGTTGAACGGTGGCAACCGCAACAAGTGAACTTAAGTATCCCTCACTTTTATCTATTTGAAGATTTAAATATTTTACAAGTGTGTTGATAAGAAGTTTGTATATTTGTGTGGCAAATTCTGAAGTGACAAATCTTGGCCAGGGAAATTTGTCACATCAGTCTGGGCCAGAGGGAGAAGGAGAGGGAAAGAGAATGACTTATCAGAGAAGAAGTCACCTGTGAGTCCCTGAATATCATTGTTTATTTTGCTTTTGTTTTGGATTAGTGCTGTATTTACAGTCATGTGGTAGTGACATGAGCTGGTGTCTGACCACTATGTGGACTACATGGTGGTATTATAGGTTATATCTGTATTTGTATAGTGTCAGTTTACAATTGTCCCTGATTGTAAAAGTGAGAGCACACCGATCCCTGAATCTGTGATTAGGGGTTTCTATGTGGCACTTTCACTTTCTTGCTTGTGTTTATAGTGTTGTTTATAGTGTTGAGCGATTATTATCGACAAAGTTGAAATCGGCACAGTTTTTATGTTGATCAAAATTTTTAGATCATGCGATAATTTAGGTTAAAATCTGTGCATCATCTGTGCATAATTTGTGGGTCATGCAGGTTTAAGGGTCATGCTGTGGTGCAAGACAGGGATAGTGAATGGTGTGTGAGTTTTTTTCTGTGGCTTTATAACCTAAGTGTGTTGCCTAAAGATGTAGCATGTATCCATTTGACTGTTTTTGGATGTTAATTCCAGCTTCTCCAGCCCTGTTTGGGTGTAAGAATGAAGGTGTTGTTGCTCTCCCATAGCTTTAATGGTCATCGATCATAACTACCATCGACGCATCGACTATCTTGTCGATGATGGTTGACTATCGACCATCGACCGATGTCGATGGCCAACGTAATCGCTCAACACTAGTTGTTTATTTTAGAAAGTGGCAAGGTGTTTAACCAATGGAAAACTTGGAGACTGATATTATATGTGGGCTAGTGGATGGGAAGCAGACATTGTATGTGGGCTGATGGAGGCTCTGTGCAAGGGCTGCTTTTTAGTCCCAGTCCGGCCCTAGTTATAAAAATAAAATGTATGGATAGATCAATAAACACATCAAAGCCTCAGGATAGAAAACCCAAAGCAATATGCCATACAAATAGAAAATGTTATACACATGAAAAAGTGTTGGGTGGAAACAGGATGGTATATCGTATCAATAGGTCATCAAAGTGAATTGTGGACATACCCCTTTAAACTAGGGAGTCTAAAAAAGTGCCAAATTTATCACAATAGCTGATGCTTGGTGGATATTTAGACGTTATTGTCTAACTTTGCACAATATATTGGTTAGCTTAATTTATGCCAATAACTGTGGCCAAATTATGAAGCAATGATTGGTGCACAATGTTTAACGGCAACTTCATGCTGAGGCCATATTGTAAATGTGGGGTCTAAAGCATTTACCCCACTTTTGGGTGCAAGTTGTGCCAAAATTAAATGCAATGCATTAGAAATTACCCATATTTCTAAGCGGATATTTCGTGTGGCTTAAATCTTGCTTATATTGAATTTTTTTTCCCTTGTGTCGTGAACACATGCCCAAAAGAGTGTTGAGCATTAAAAATCGACAAAGTTGAAATGGCACATTTTTTTTATTTGATCAAAAATTTTTAAATCATGCGAAAATTTTTGGGAAAAAATCGTGCATCATCTATTAAGATCCCCATTTTCGGCGCTTCCTGCTTTTTTTGGGGCCAGCAAATCATTTAAAGAATGAGAGGGTGAATTGGTTCCCAAAGACGGGGATTGATGGTTGCATGGCTGGAAAAAATCACATGACCTCGTTTTACATAGAACAGCCCTTCCGTTCTGATCATGTCCTCAGCGCTCATACAGTAGGACGTGCGCTCTGCCGTGTCCAACCAGTCAGCGAAATTATTCTATTTTTTCACAAAAAACTTACTGTTAGCGTGCCCTTTGAAACTTATTTAAATAGAGTTTGGGAAGATTTTTTTAGTTAGGAGAAATTTTAAAAGATTAGGCTAAAGTCACGGGGGTTTTCCGGGAGGGGTAAAAGGGGGGGGGGGGGCCGGGCGAACACAAAACCCTTTTAAAAAAGAAAATGGAAAAAATTCCCCAAACTTATGAAAATTTTGCACTGCAAAGTTTTATTTTTAACATTTTTTCTATTGAAATATTTCCTAAAATTTTGGGGCAGCCGAATTTTTAGGATAAACATCTTTCTGTAACGCAGGTCTCTTTGTTGGGTCAAAACTCCATTTTTATTTCAGTTAATTTCCCAGATAGGTGTTCTTTTTTCAATTTTCCCCAAATTCCGCTTTGTTGATAAAGCCACCTTGCAGAAAATTTAAAAACCAGCAATTTTGTAGTACACAGGTTGATAGGGGCCAAAATACCTTTTATTATCCGAAAACATTACAGATACGTTTTTTTTCCTTTTTGGCCGCACTACACTTTTTTTATTAGGCACCTTTGCACTTAAATGTGAAACGAAAATTTTGATCCCCAAGTAATTGAAAGGTGCCAAAAAATCCTTTTTATTACCAAAATACTTTACGATCGTGTTTTTTTTCCCTTTGGCCATAAACACTTTGTTCATTGGGGCCTTGCACTTAAAAGGAATCCAAAAAAGTTTGACCACAGGTGAATTGATGGGTGCCAAAAAAAAAAAAACCCTTTTATTATCCAATACATTACAGATACGTTTTTTTTTTTTTTTCATTTGGGGGCGCACAAAAGCTTTGTTGATAGATTACTTTGCAGTTAAATTTGAATACAGCAATTTGTGTCCCCCCACGGGTGAATTGAAAGGTGCCAAAAATCCCTTTTTTAATATCCAATACATTTCAACGGTGTTTTTTTCCTTTTTGGTCATCAAGCTTTGTTGTAATCTACTTTGCATTTAAATTTAATCCACAATTTGTTTTATTTGGGGGATTTGAAAATAGTTTTGTTTTCCCGTCTTTTTAATAAAACTTCCAAAAACTTTTCCCATATTTCTAAAATTTTTATGTTTCAAACAGGGACAAATTACGAGGAAGGGCCCCTTCCAGTGCGGCGAAAACACGCATGCCAGCGGATCGTCAGTTCAGGACCGTCAGGCCTGTCACGCGGGGCAGGGCCCTGTAACTCAGTAACAACAGCGTCGCCAACGTCCTTCAGGGGTTTTTAATGCAACCTGAATCCACATCAACCCTCCTCTCCCCCCACACAGCCAAAAATGTCGTCATCAGCATCCCCAGCATCCGTCCAACAGAAGCACCCCAAATGAAACTCGTGTACCCACCACTGTGGATAATCCTTTTCTGAAGACCTCTTGATGAAAAAAGCGGTTGGGGTCAGAAGGCATGTTAAAAGATAAAAGGGCCCCAAAAGAGGATGTTTTCTCTGCCCCAACCCCCAGTTACGATGCCATCAAGGAGGAAAGGGAGCCGGTCAATCGAAAAAACCCCGGGCTCGGAAAACCCCTTTGCGTCCTCTTGCTGAGCCCCAGCCCTGGATGCAGAATGTCGGGAGAAAATCCCCTGTGTTGATAAAGGAGAGACATTGGGATCCAACGGGTCTTTTCAGCAAATTTTTGCTTGCGGCGTTTCATCACGGGAGAGGGGAAGGCATGGGGATTTTCCATAGGGGTTCCGCCTAAAAAAGGGGAGAGGGGGGGTCGCAGAAGTCCCGATATGATTCCGCCAACCCCGGCAGCGCAAACCCCCCTCCTCGCTTATCGCCGTCAAAAATCCCGGGCCTTCAAGCCTGGGCCTTCTTTGAGCAAGCCCTGATTCACCCAGCGATCTTGCCGCCTTTGCCGTAAACGCATAAGTAGAGGCAAGAACCTTAGGGGGTTTTAACCCCCACCAAAATGTTATCACCCGCAGCGAAGCATGAGTTGAAAGGAGCAACACATGGCCAAAAAAGGCCAACCGACCCGGGCCTCCCAAACCCCTGCACACCCCTGTTCCCCTCCCCCTCCTCCCCCCACCAAGGTTCCTCAGCTGCCCATGTCTCTCAGAGTCATACAGGGGTCACCTCCCCTTCAGCCCCCACCGCGCCCAAATACCCCAGCCCACCAGAGACCCATCCCACCCCTTCTCCTTCCGCCAGTTTGACGACCTGCCCCGCCGTACAGCGCCAGTCTAGCAGCCAGCCTTCTGTTTCCCGGGTTTTGGGGGCAAAAAAAAAAACTTTAACCCAAACACCCAAAGCCCAAAACCTGAAAGGGCGGCATTGCCGGCTTTTGGGCCCTTGGGGAAAGTTTTCCTTTCCCTGGGGGGACCCAGAGGGTTCCGCCACGTCATGGCCCTTCCGCCCCCCCAAAACCCAAAGCCGAGCAGCATTTCTTTGCCAGAAAAGCCCCCCCGCCCCGGGCCCGCCAATGTCATTAAAATTTCAAGCGCGTTGTCGCATCGTGGCCCAAAAAAATCCATCACCCCGACAAAATGGGCTATAACACGGCCCCAAAGGGCCCCTAACTCTTTAAGCTCACTGGGGGGAGCGGGTGGGTGTCTCTGGTGGTGACGGTGGCTCCACTCGGAACCCTTTAAAACGAGGGATGGTGGGGTTCTTCCCCCCAAAGGCCTCTGGGGGCATCACTCCCAGAGAAAACCCCCGGTTGAAATTAAACTGTCTTTAGACCGCCCCACACAGGCAGGAGCGGGACGGCTTCCGCAACGAGACCCCCAGGCTGGCTGGGTGACCAAAAACCCCTTTTGCAGCAAGGGGGTGTGCGATAAAAAGGGAAATCGATGGCCCCCCCCTTAAGATCGTAGGTAGAAATCCCTTGCCGGCAATGTCTGAACCTTTTCGCCCGAAATTCAAAAAATACCCGGGGGCTGGACTGCTCGAGGAAGGTCCCAAGCTAAGTTTGCACTTCCCCATTCGCACCCTGCTTTGCCCCCTGGCTGCAGCATCATCGGCCTCCCCCTCAACCGCTCATTGTTTACGTGCAACACGCGGAATTCCACCCCCAAAAATGCTCCACGATTTTGGGAGCAGCGCAATCCATTACCAGTACAAGGACACATGGCCTGACAAGCAGCGGTGCGGACCTTGGGTGTTTAGCCCCCGAGGTGGAGGCAGGTTAAAGAGCCCCTGCACCCCCCGCCAGTTTGAAGAAGCCACCAAAATGGTCGTGTGAACAAATCCCCCTTGTCGCAGAGCATTGTGGTGATCTTAGTTCTGGGAAAGTCGTTGGAAAACCCCGAAAAAACAGGCCCCCCAGCGCG
>JAODAL010006024.1:0-137644 GCA_025379985.1 Phyllomedusa bahiana
AGCCGTTAGCAGTTGGTGGAGTAAGTGTGGCTTTTTGAAGGGCGTAGCATACCGTCAAGATGGGCGTGTCCATGCAAATTCCCGCCCATTAATGTCTCCTGCTTTTTCATTTTCAAAAGTTGGCAACTATGATTTAAGTGGATGCAATACCACGAACAGATGATCGGATAAAACAAAATGTACAGACACAGGTCGTGCTGAATATACACAAAGCTTCATGAAGTCCATCGGGCGTGGACAGGAAATCTAGGAACAAATGTTCACAAGGTCGGCTGGTCACCAGAGTCAGATTAATAAGAAGAAAAAGACAAATGGACGGCAGGAGATGCAGTCAGCCAGAAGAGAAGATCAGCTCGATTTCCGCTGGAGCAAACGAGATGTTCCAGTAAAATCCGTGCATGGCTTCAGGAATACATTACTTTAATGTGAGTGCTCTGGGGAATTGGGTTGGCATCTGCCCTGTTTTAATATGAGGTTTTTTTTGGAGGTCTCGTTCAGCCTCTAATGTGATGCTCTGAAGATCTGAAGTCTAAGCAGATCCCGATGATGTGAGGAGATGCTCATACATAATTTATTAAAAGAACAACGATGTAGAGACATGAGGAGGATCACATTATCTTGGTGCCCTTTTCTGCTATCCTGTTTGTGGTAAAGGGGGCACATCGTCTGCGCCACTGCAAAGTGATCCCCCTATAATACAATGCAAGGGAAACGGTCTAGGAACAAGTAAGACTCCGCAGTCTGCACTGGGGTCCTGAGTTCAAATCCACCCAAAGACCATATCTACGTTGGCTTGTATGTTCTCCTCATTTGGCGTGTAGGGTGCTCTTGCACCGGACCTGAGTTTTGAGTACAGTGGTGTGTTTGGCTGTACTCGATACTGAATTAAACGGACAGTTGTGCACAAGGACAACCTACTGTCTGTTTTGAATGGAAACTTTCAGGGGCCCGTTCTTAAAGGGAAGCTGTCACCAAATTTGTTTTTCACTAATTAAAACCAGACACTGATCTATATATTTTTTTTCTTCTTAGTCGTTTTTATTTTCTGATTTTAGATTTCTCATGTCTGTTGTCTGTATATGATTATGGGGGCGGCCAT
Source organism: Phyllomedusa bahiana (assembly GCA_025379985.1). Taxonomy (NCBI): domain Eukaryota; kingdom Metazoa; phylum Chordata; class Amphibia; order Anura; family Hylidae; genus Phyllomedusa; species Phyllomedusa bahiana. The sequence goes on from JAODAL010006024.1 coordinate 1,100, forward strand.
CTTGCCTGAGCTGTTTTTAGCAGCATTTAAAGAGATGCTTTACAGCAGCTGCATGGACATAGGAGCCTGTGAACAGGAGCAGACCCATTGACTTCTATAGGAGAGTTTCCTAGGCATGCTCTGTGACCTGGGAAGAAGTCAGTGTACAGGGAGGGAGAGAGGGGGAACTGTGACATCTCCTATTGTCACTGGTGGATCCTGTTTGTCTATACACATTGCTGTCACCTTTCATTGTAATCCTGCTTGTACTGATAATGAGGAGACTGCTGAAAAGCTCTTTCTACAGAACAGGGAGTGTCAGACGATTATAAGGCCTAGTGGCCAAAGTGAAAACTGCAGGACCTAAGAATTAAAAATAAATAAATAAATAAAAATAAATAAAATATATATATAACAAGATTGAAGACAGGCAGCACTCTGTAAATAAGAAATAACTGTAGGTGCCAGCGAAAAAAATTGGGACAGAAGTTACCAGTCCTAGTAAATATCCAAGGAAAACCACAGCACTCCTCTTTCAAAATAATGCAACAAACTTTATTCCAACATGTCCAATTGGACATGTTGGAAGAAAGTTTTTTGCATCAATTTAATAGAGGAGTGCTGCGTTTTTCTTTGAATGGAGATATATATATATATTCTTTAAATGTGTTTAACATAAAAATATCAGTTAAACAAGAGGTCATTTTTTGATGACACATTCCCTTTAAAATAAGTGCGGGTCTCAGAGGTAGGAACATCCCTTAAATCTGAAATTTAGATTTTGGGCTCCAATAGAAGCAATGACTGCTTGACAATGTGAGTGATGACTCTGTACAGTGCTGTGATAACCGGGGTATTTTCAACTGCTTTTTTTTGTCCTCTCTCTCTGCACCTTGTTTCTATGCGCCTCCTGCTCTCTCCCGAGTCTACCACAGTGTCCTCTTCTCCTGGTCACTGGGTCAGTTTCTGTTGCTTAGTGTCTTTTGCTCTCATATCTCTCTACTGATGTCGTGCCCGCCTGTCCCCTCTCTGCCGGCGCGCCCGCCTGTCCCCTCTCTGCCGTCGCGCCCGCCTGTCCCCTCTCTGCCGGCGCACCCGCCCGTCCCCTCTCTCTGCAGTCACTGAACTGTTCCTCTCCTTTTCCCAGGTTCTTATCTCTCTCCCTCTTTCTCACAGTGCTTCCACGCCATCCGCTGGCTGGAGAGTGAACTGCAGGCTCCAACCCTACAGCGCTACAGAATATGTCATTGCAATATAAATGAATAAAATAAATTTGCAAGAAATGCGTTCTCTGTGCTCACAGTGAGAGGTGTGGGTGCTGTACAATGCAGTTTTGGGGGTTTGCACATTTGGGGCTCATCTGTTGCCTAATTTTGCGCTTTGCTTTACAAGCTGGAAAACTTCTAGTGAATGTGCCTCCATAACCTTTAATATGTTCAGTCTGGTTTACTGTAAACTCAGATGTGTAATCCCTTTGTGATGAGAGGAGACATTGAATCATTAGAAAACAAACAAACCTTGAGGGAACACATGCAGACAAGATGCAGATCTGTACAAATATGTGGCTGCGCCAAGGGAGGGGACCGCGGCCAGCGCTCTTGTGTCTTTGGTTTTAATATAGAGATTCCAGAAAGGAGCTTTCATGGAGGAAACGCAAAGCCCTGGATAAAGGGAGCCGGATGAGTCTCCTGCAGAGGAGAGAGAATCCTCCTGTTCTTCCAATGCGTCTTCTCTATTCTTTGATTTCCCCTAAAGAATTTGGCTGTGCCCCCAAAATGATGCCGGAGTTGCCCAGAAAAGGCTATTGCCTTACATGAGCATTGGTTATGCCAGTTTCTGGAAAAATTAGGTCACCTCCAATATCAACTGCACTAACCTCTCTCTTTACAGCCCCCTGAACGGTCAATCCCAGTTCTATAGATCCATTCCCTGTTTTGTATCCTCGCACAGTTTTGCAGGTTTGTTCTTCACGGACCTGGTAGAGTTTGACTACTGATGTGTTTGCTGTAATGGATCAGTATCATTATAATACTTAGGCCCCATCCATAACCTGATTGTGCTCCTTGTTCAAGGTGTATCCGAGTTCCATTAAAATGTATCTTGACAGATACTGCGATCGGGCCGTTCACTTCTATAGGCCAAACCATAGTCTTCACTGGACTACGTCTGCCCTGTTTGGTAAACATGTCCGGTTTCCGCTTTGGACTCCAAGGCGAATACGTTCACAAAATAAGGCAAACGTAGTCCAATTAGGAATGTGTTTGCCCTATAACAGTCAATGGCCGCTGTGGTGTCCAAATGAGGCAAACCTAGTCCCATAGGAATGTGTTTGCCCTATAATGGTCAATGGCCGCTGTCTAAAATGCAACTTTTAATTTAATGATATAAAAATATAGGTCCAAAAGGATAATATAAATGTATGTTTAAGCACAATTATCACTTCATAATTACTAGTGCACATATAGTAAACCAGCTGTATGAATCCAGTATATATTAATAGATTTACACCGTGGTAAACTCTCGATTAGATCATCAATCGAATTCTCCAAACAGTCAGATGGGCGGTCTGTACTCCATTATCTTAGTCACAACTTAAAGTGCGTTTTTTTTTTTTTATTCCCTATTTTTTTTTCATGAGTGCTGGAAGAATTTTTCCTTTTCATTCATGTTCACAGTTAGCTCAATGCAGTGTGTGCTGAATATTTTTTTCATAATAATTTGGAAAAATCCTGAAATGTCCTATAAATTTCTGTTCTATTCCTGATCTAAGGATCTAGGCTTTTCATTAAAGGGGTTGTCTCACTACAGGTATTGCTGCTTTTTAAGTTAATGATCTTGAAAAAACGAGTCACTTTGTAAAATATGTCCATTAACCGTGTCCTACCTATTCCTAGATATCCCCTCTTGTATGGGCTGCATCAGCTCCTCAGGTCGCGTAAGCTACAGACCTGTTCAATCTCTCCTGATAGGCTGCCAGCACTGGTTGCTATAGCTACAGACCTGTTCAATCTCTCCTGATAGGCTGCCAGCACTGGTTGCTATAGCTACAGACCTGTTTCATCTCTCCTGATAGGCTGCCAGCACTGGTTGCTATAGCTACAGACCGGTTTCATCTCTCCTGATAGAACTGCCAGCACTGGTTGCTATAGCTACAGACCGGTTTCATCTCTCCTGATAGGCTGCCACCACTGGTCGCTATAGCTACAGACCTGTTTCATCTCTCCTGATAGGCTGTCACCACTGGCCGCTATAGCTACAGACCTGTTTCATCTCTCCTGATCGGCTGCCAGCACTGGTCGATATAGCTACAGACCTGTTCGATCTCTCCTGATAGGCTGCCAGCACTGGTCGCTATAGCTACAGACCTGGTGTCCTCAGCAGCTCGTCACTGCAGGACAGTAGTAGCCAGTAAACACGCCCCTGAATTCAAAAATGAAACTGAGAAAACAGGACTGAGGTAAGATGAATTGATGTAGTGAGACAACCCCTTTAAGATGAATGTGTGCTGCACTTTATGCCCAGTAGTGAAGCTCCTCCGCTACTGGGAAGGGATGGCTGCTCTCCTCTCGGAACCAGGGCTGTGGAGTCGGAGTTGGCGAAATTGAGGAGTCGGAGGTTTGGCTCACCGACTCCACTGCCCTGATAGGGACCACGGAGCCTCTTGTCCCAGGAGACTGTGAGTGTGGTGGTGTCAGGCAGCTGCTGAAAGCCGCCTCATTTTTATCCTTGCTGTGATGGTCTTTGCTCTGCGCTGTCTGCACAGTTCCGGGAAATGCAGTTGTGTCTGATGTGTGCATCCTGTGTGTGCCTCAAGGGAGGCGACTTATACACTCTGATGTACGAGAGGAGGGGACACGTCCTCTCCAAAATCTGGAGCCTCAGTGTCAGGAGAGCCGCTCTTCAGCCGGGAGCCCTGCAGCAGTGACTTCTTCCCCAGCAGTGAGTTCTTTGTATCTTTCATGTGGTCTCACCCCATCCTCTGCTTGTTACCATCCGCCGCCCTTCCCTGTTTCTGGTCCTCGGAGCCGGTGGGTGGGTGAGTTCTGTGCACATCACAAGTTATTTTTGTACGTGAGAAGAACACGCCATCTGGGCACACGCTGAGCTCTTCAGCGTGGATGGCATTACTGTGACTACTATCTAGGGAAGCAGCGCAGCAGGGCCAGGCTTGACTCAGCTCTGCATCTGGTAGCACTTAGATTGCTAGCTCTTGGGTACACAGTTCTCCATTGTTTGATCCTTGTACAACAGGGTTCCTATGGGATCTAGGTAGCAGATTATACTTCTACTTGCATAGTAACGAAAAAAGACCTTTGTCATCAAGTTCAACCAATGGCGGTTTCCCTATGTGTATGACTTATTGGTTTGTCTCCCTGACTTCCCCTCTGATAGCGGCGGCGAAGATTGCTTGACGGTTCTCTGCCAGGACAACTAAGGGCCCAAAGAGGTGCAAGTGCTATTAGCTGGACCTGATAAGTGTAAGGAAAGCTGGAAACCCCCCCCCAGTGCAGAAAAAGATTAACCCATTATCCTTCCATGTATTGCTTTTGTCATTGAACGGTTTGTCTTGTTCTCTGGACAGGGATAGAGCGAGATTAGACAATAGAACAATCATTGTCATTGCCTACTATTTGCAGACTACATGCAGATAAGCAGCAACTACATTAAAGGGGTTGTCTCATTGCATTGATTCATCTCACCTCAGTCCTGTTTTCTTTTTGAATTCAGGGGTGTGTTTACTGGCTTCTACTAGACTGCAGTAGAAGCCAGGACTGTAGCTATAGCAACCAGTGCTGGCAGCCTATCATGAGAGATTGACAGGTCTGTAGCTATAGCAACCAGTGCTGGCAGCCTATCAGGAGAGATCAAACAGGTCTGTAGCTATAGCGACCAGCGCTGGCAGCCTATCAGGAGAGATCAAACAGGTCTGTAGCTATAGCGACCAGCACTGGCAGCCTATCAGGAGAGATCAAACAGGTCTGTAGCTATAGCAACCAGTGCTGGCAGCCTATCAGGAGAGATCAAACAGGTCTGTAGCTATAGCGACCTGAGGAGCTGATGCAGCCCATACAAGAGGGGATATCTAGGAATAGGTAGGACACTGTTAATGGACACATATTACAAAATGACTTGTTTCTACAAGATCTTTTACATAAAAAAGCCATCCTTGTAGTGAGACAACCCCTTTAAAGTGAGGTTAGTCGACTCTGTCATTCAGGAATTTTATAGCTAGAGATGGGCAAATCTTATATGTAGTTTTTAACACTCCCTTCAAAACTTTTTCTCCACAATTTGGAACCCATAAAGCAGGAACTAATCTGACCTAGAAGGAAACCTTTAACTTCTAATCCCAAATTGCAATCAGACTGAATCTACATTCTAAACAAGAATTGTATACGTCTACAATTATAAGTGATTATCTGTATACATCACAGTATGTATCGATAGGCCGCTTTGAAGCTGAGCTCTGTGATATATAGGGTTATATGATAGAAGAGAGAAGCTGAGCTCTGTGATATATAGTGTTATATGATAGAGAAGCTGAGCTCTGTGATATATAGGGTTATGTGATAGAGGAGAGAAGCTGAGCTCTGTGATATATAGGGTTATATGATAGAGGAGAGAAGCTGAGCTCTGTGATATATAGGGTTATGTGATAGAGGAGAGAAGCTGAGCTGTGTGATATATAGGGTTATATGATAGAGGAGAGAAGCAGAGCTCTGTGAAATATAGGGTTATATGATAGAGAGGAGCTAAGCTCTGTGATATATAGGGTTATATGATAGAGGGAGAGGAGCTGAGCTCTGTGATATATAGGGTTATATGATAGAGGAGAGGAGCTGAGCTCTGATATATAGGATTATATGATAGAGGAGAGGAGCTGAGCTCTGTGATATATAGGGTTATATGATAGAGGAGCTGAGCTCTGTGATATATAGGGTTATATGATGGAAGAGAGAAGCTGAGCTCTGATATATAGGGTTATATGATAGAGGAGAGGAGCTGAGCTCTGTAATATATAGGGTTATATGATCGAGGGAGAGAAGCTGAGCTCTGATATATAGGGTTATATGGTAGAGGAGCTGAGTTCTGTGATATATAGGATTACATGGTAGAGGAGAGAAGCTGAGCTCTGATATATAGGGTTATATGGTAGAGGAGAGGAGCTGAGCTCTGTGATATATAGGGTTATATGGTAGAGGAGAGAAGCTGAGCTCTGATATATAGGGTTATATGGTAGAGGAGAGGAGCTGAGCTCTGTGATATATAGGGATATATGATAGAGGAGAGGAGCTGAGCTCTGTGATATATATAGGGTTATATGATACAGGAGAGAAGCTGAGCTCTGATATATAGGGTTATATGATAGAGGAGAGGAGCTGAGCTCTGTGATATATAGGCTATAAATCACAGAGCTCAGTCATCTATCACATCCTCCTCCCAGGGTAGCATAAACCACCTGACAGGTTCTCTTAAAATATAGCAAATGCAGGTTCTCTGCCCCATTGATGTCCTAATACATAATCACCTCCCTGGCATTGGGCACAGTCTGTAAGGAAAGTCCTAATCCACCCAGCCGCTCCCGTCACATGTAAGTACATGGGAGCCATACACATTTGCATAGGACTGTCGCCAAGGACACCTAAATGTGTATTTTTCCTCATAAATCATGTGCTGTGTATTGAGCCGGGCTCGCTTCCATCTTCTCTCTTAATGGGCACTTATCAGCTCTTCTATGCTGTCTGATCGATGGCAGCAGGAGGTAGCTGCAGTCACCTGCTCCGAGCCAGGGGGGGTTTTCACTGAAACACTCCAATGGTTTAAAGTACCCGATGAGGTTGGGCCGGGTCCCGGTGATGCGTCTGTGCGCCGTCTCCTTGTCCCTCAGCTGTATTGACCGCGCTCTCCCTGTTTGCCTATTGGAGAGAGCTGTCAGATTAGCCGAGTGTGCAGGAGAAGCCGCACAACGCACTCGTCTCAACTTCACCGGGTGCTTTACCTCAGTACGCTGCAGTATTACTCACATGGTTGGGACCGGGTGCCCTGCAGCTTTTTCCTGCCGCCCGTCCTTCAGGTTGCCTTTAAAGGGGTTGTGCAGTTGGAGTCTATGACTACAGGTTTTCCCAATTTGTGGGGTGTTCCCCGAATACTCTGAGTGGCTACAAAGAAGATCCCTCACTCCAGAGGACCCTTCCTTGTTCTCACTGCTTTGATTGGACACTGTGTAATATCTGATTTCCCCTGTGGTGGCGCTGCAGGAAAACTGAATACAGGCAGTCCCCGGGTTACGAACAAGATAGGGACTGTAGGCATACCTCCCAAGTGTCCCTATTTGGGAGGGACAGTCCCTATTTTTAACCCAGGTCCTTCTGAGCTCTATAAATGTCCCTCTTTTTCATTTAGGAAATAGATTTGCATCAATAAACTATCTTGCTTTAAAAAGTACCTGATTGCTTCCTAGCTGTATGTTAAATAGCAACTTACTTACATAATATTTTATTATTGGATACAACGCAATCCTTAATATGTGTTCCTTTCTGGCAATCTAAAAAGTTGGCATACATGCCAACTCTCCCGTTCTTGGCGGGTGGGTCCCACTATTTGGGTTCCCCCTCGCCCTCCCGGGGGAGTTGGCATTTCTCCCGCCACCAGCAGGCGGCGGAGGTCCTTTAACTGGCCGCGGCGCCGGAGTAGCACTGGTGCGCTACTCCGGCGCCGCTGGTCCGTTCCCACGGGCGGGTGAAGCGGGCGCAGGGTCCGCTCACCCGCCCGCGGTCTCACTGTGCGGGGAGGAGGCAGGAGGGAGCGCTCCCTCCTCCCCCTGTATGTCCGGCGCCGCTGCGCGCCGTGCATACAGGTCAGCGGCGCAGGGGAAATGACGCGCGGCTGCTCTCATTCCCCCTGCGTCGCTGAGGAGATCGGGCAGGAGCCTGGTCAGGTAAGTGGAATTTATAATTTAATTTTTATTAACTACATGGGGGGGCTCTGCCTGGCTACAATGGGGGGGGGGTCTACCTGGCTGGCTACAATGGGGGCAACTACCTGGCTGGCTACAATGGGGGCAACTACCTGGCTGGCTACTAAAGGGGGCAACTACCTACCTGACTACTAAAGGGGGCAACTACCTACCTGACTACTAAAGGGGGCAACTACCTACCTGACTACTAAAGGGGGCAACTACCTACCTGACTACTAAAGGGGGCACTACCTACCTGACTACTAAAGGGGGCACTACCTACCTGACTACAAAGGGGGGCACTACCTGGCTAACACAGGGGGCAACTACCAGGCTAACAAAGGGGGGCATCTACCTTGCTACAAGGGGGCATCTACCTGCCTGTAAGGGGCACTACCTGGTTATGGGGGGCTACTACCTGGCTATAAGGGCATCTACCTGTCTTTCTTCCAAAGCCATTCTGTAGTTAGGCGGAGTGGGTGTGGCTTTTTGAAGGGCCGTGGCACACAAAAAGATGGGCGTGTCCATGCAAATTACGCACGCCGCCCTCTTTAATCTCCTGCTTTTCCATTTTCAAAAGTTGGCAACTATGATGTTTGGCCGTGGTTAGAGGCGTGTCCTGACGTGTCCTTTGCAATCTCTAAAAGTTGGGAGGTATGCTGTAGGTTTGTTCTTAAGTTGAATTTGTATGTAAGTCGGAACAGGAATATTTATTACATGTAACTCCAGCATAAAAGTTTTTTTTTTTTTAGTTTTGTATAAGGCAAGGAAGGGTTTTTACATTTGTTTTGCTGTCTGTGCCCGTTAAGAAGATTTCACCTAATTTTCACCTCATGCGCTGCTGTGGCATGCTGGAACTTGTCGTTCTACGGCTACTCTCTGCTGTTGAACATGGAACTACAAGTGTCAGCATGCCCCATAAGTCTCCGTTTGTAACCAGCGGACAGATGTAAGTTGTAACGGTATAAGTTGAGAACTGCCTGTACTCACTACTATGTTTCCCAACAGATTTGTAGCTGATTGCAAAGTGTCTACCTGCTGGGACACTCGGCAATCAACTTCTTGTCAAGCTTGCCTTCTAACAAGGAGGTATTGTCCAAAGCGGATACAAATAGGAAGAAAAACTGCAAAGACAATATAAAAAAAAAGAGAGAAAAATGTGCACTTAAAGAGGACCCGTGACCTCTCCTGAGAGATCGGTTTTAGTAAATCCTTACATCTTCTCTTATATCTGTTTTTGAGATGGAAAAAAACGAACGCCGGTTCCTGCTCTGTTTTTTCCGTCGTTCCCAACGGAACATGCAACGAGGTTCCAAACTGAGTCAGGCCCTTAGAAGAGAAGAGGCTCCAGAATTGTTATTTCAACAGGAATATAAGGATTTCCTAAAACAGACCCATTAGGAGAAGTCACAGGACCTCTGTATAAGTGAGCGGCGTCCTCTGCACTACATGGTGAAACGTGAGTCGTCTTTGCCGTCCGCTCTGCGGGGCTCCCATGCTTGTACGGATTCCACGCTCTGACCAGACATGTCTGCAGCGACTGACTAACCCTGTGAGAAAACCATGAGAACAGTAGAAAAAAAATTAAGAAAAATGATGCCTCCGGGACGATGACATTCACAGTGACGCTTACTTGCTGCCTTCAGAGGGATCCATTGCAGGAAGCGACATCTATAGATAGATCCAGCACTGGAGGAGCGGATTGGGGGCAAAAAGACACCTCTTCCAGCCTGGGGCTTGGGTTAGGGCAGGGGTCTCAAACTGCGGCCCTCCAGCTGTTGGGAAACTACAACTCCCATCATGCCCACTGTTATAGATTATATAAAAGCATGATGGGAGTTGTAGTTTCCCAACAGCTGGAGGGCCGCAATTTGACACCCCTGGGTTAGGGTCTCTCCTTATGTGTGGGGATTCTACCCTGACTATATTTACTATTTTGCCATAGGCAAACTTTAAACTCTATCAGTTCTCAGTCTATGAAGCACTAAAACTTAACTTTTATTATATACAACACTTAACCTCTATAACACACTTTTTCAAAACCTGATTTCTAACCTTTCTTCCCTGAACTCTTCAAAATAATGCCTGGAGTAGTTGTCGTAGTGGAAAAAAGACCCCAGTCCTTCGAAGTCCAACCTATAGTCTTACCAAAGGCAAAAGCCCATTATGAGGAGGACACTCATTGCCCCATAGAAAAGGAAAGATTCCTTCCTGACTCCTGAGAAAAAAATCCCTGCATCAATGTCGTCCTATCTCCAGAATCTATTCCTTATAACCTATAAAGAATATTAATACGTACGTAGCCATGTAATATTCTGGATCTTGGCTGGTGGAGGCTCCGGGGTCAGAGATGGGGTCTCCACTGGAGCAGATTGGTTTTTGCCTTGTGGGTTTCAGGGCATTCACCAGTGGTGAGGCTGGGCTTGAACTCCTTGTCTCCCTCCCTTCACCCACATTTTTCCCACCCTTGGTTGAACTTGATGGACAAGTGCCTTTTTTTAACCATACTATATAATTATATAATATTATATTCTTCAATAAGGGCATCTAGGTCCATCTTGAATTTTTTCAATTCCTCTACCATCACAACCTCTTGTGGCAGCGAGCTCCATAGTGTCACTGCTCTTACAGTAAAGAATCCCGTCTATGATGATGGTGCAACTTTCTGTCCTCTAGACCAGACCTGCACAACTTGGCAGGAATGGGGCCAAAACTGCCTCAAAGCTCAAACTCTGCCCCAAAGCGGGAAGTCGCTGCTGGTTTTGGGGTTATGTCCGGGCATGTTCTAGGGGTATTGCCGGTCAATCCCCCTAGGACATTCCCGGAAATAACCCCAAAATCAGCGGTAACTGCCCGCTTTGGGACAAGGTTGGTGCACGCTGTACCCCATTTAGAGTCCACCAGGAATCCTTTGGTGAGCCGTATGTTATACAGGCCTGCTCCAGACCTAGACTATTCCCCCTTGTCATGAGGGGCAAGAAATTGTATCCGAGAAGACCGAATTCTGTACCAGGAATGACTAGATTTTAGTTTAGGATTCAGCCCTGGGTGTTAAGGAGAGGGTTCTAGCTAAAGAGCTGAAGACATGGCACATGATAGGTGGGGCCTGTTACAGATTTTCGGTTGCGCCTCTGGTGAGGGGCGCAGCACAAATATACTTGTGTATTCTATATTACTAAAGAATGGTGCAATCTGCCAGGAAATAGCAGAAGCCACAGGGTGACGGGAAATGACAGAGGTGACTTTGACAAGCTTCAGTAACCTCTTCTTACTCTTCCGGCCACAAGACCGTCCCTGAGAAAGAGGTAGAAATTGTTCTCTCTGGGGCACAGGCCCGCTGCAGACCGCAAAATGGGGTAAAGCGTCTTCTCGTCAGTGCACCAGTGCTGAGCTCTGTGAGTGGAGCCCCCCTGGAGCTCATCCGAACGACCGCTCCTCATAGATCAGAGGGTTTCCTGTGTAGACCCATGGGGGACAATCCTAAACCTGGTGCTGCATAGATACATACTTGGTTAATGGTTGATTTTTGGGGGTTGGAGAGAGACCTGATCTGAACATTGGGCTTCATGGCCTCCTCGGAGGTGCCGCCGGCTTTAAATCCTTTTCCTTTCTTCCCTTTTACAGATGAGAATTAAATAAACCTGAGCTGAAATCCCAAGAGATGTTTCAGGCCAAAATTCCCACCACGGCGGCCACAGGCCATGTAAGTACAGTCCATGCCCTCCCTGCGGCCCACCTCGGACAAAGACATCATTGTTCAGGGAGTGCGTATATACGGCTGAGGAATGAGACCTAAAGCAAAGAACAGACTACAGGCAAACACCAGGGTGCGAGTGCTGGGCAGGGCGGCTACAGTCGCCTGTGATCAGACATTTTGCCCAAAAATTTTTTTAACTTTTGTGCCTTTCCCTTATCCAGTGCTAGTGCAGATGAAGCAATAATTTTGGGGTGAGGATTTGGCTGCAAAATACTCCCTGTTTACCCACAATGGAGGTAGGAGCAAGGTAAAGCCATCCCTTTTAGCCAAAGCCCCTACCACCATCTATGCCAACCCCGGGCAAAGTTGAAAGGGGATCAGAAGACGATGGCCCCCTCTCTTCTGATGGATTCCTACAAGACTGTTTAATTTAGCAGCTTGCAGACTGGCACGGGGCTAAAGAGGACCTGTGACCAGTATTGGATAGAGGTGGGGCCCACCAGTGGACTTGTTTCTCGGGTACTCGTCCAGTGGGGTGGGGTTGGTTCTTGGGGGCTCCACCAGTGGACTTGTTTCTCGGGGACTCCTCCAGTGGGGTGGGGTTGGTTCTCGGGGGCTCCACCAGTGGGGTTGGTTCTCGGGGGCTCCACCAGTGGAGTTGATCCTCGGGACCCACCTTATAGCTGTTGTACATGACTGCACATGACTTTTGCGTACTACCTCTCTTTCTTGGCCTTTCTCCTTGAAAAACAGCCCCAGAACTGCCATGCTCTGGGGTCTACCAGGTCCGAGGGTGCCTGTGACGACATCTGACATGTCTGTAAATCATAGTGATATAACAATTCTGGAGCCTCTTCTCTTCTATCTATGTGCTGTGCTGTTCCTCTGTTATTCCTCCTAGAAATGTATTACTGAATCAGTCAAATGGGTGTTATTTCAGTTTTCAGAGGGGTGTATCCCTGCACAGTCGACATTGTCCAATAAGTGCTCACACTTCTTTGAATCCTGGAATGGTAACACCCAGCTGACAGATTCAGTCATACATTTCAAAGGGGAATAACAGAGTAACAGTACCATGCAGTGTTATAAGAGAAGAGGCTCCAGGATTGTTATTTCACAGGGAACACAAAGATTTAGGGAGAGGAGAGGTCACAGGGCGTCTTTAAGTGGTTTCTTTTTTTTTCTTCCTATAGTTTTTAGGTCTATTGTCCCTTTAATGTGAACTCCGACATCAATCGATTCCTTACAGAGGCAGGAAACAGGATGTGTAATCTAATCGGCTCCTAATGTCATGTGTTCCATATTTTTTTTCCTTTGCAGGACTCCGCCTGCAGCCCGGGGGCCAGCGTTGTACAGAGGTCAAAGGTGAGCCAGTTTTTCCCTTTTCCTCATAGACCCCATGTCTATAAATATGCGTATGGCTGGGATAAGAATTCAGTACATACCAATGACTCTGCCGTCTCTGCAGTCTTTTAGTATGAAGCCTCCGGTTAAAGAGCTGTGCTCCTCCTGCCAGACGACCGTTTACCCCATGGAGAGGCTGGTCGCCGACAAACACATCTTCCACAACCGCTGCTTTTGCTGTAAGCACTGCAGTACCAAGCTGAGGTGGGTACACACCAACAAGGCAGCCGTCTGCGGGGCAGAGCGGACGGTCTGCAGCCATCGCGGGGCAGAGCGGACGGTCTGCAGCCGCCTGCGGGGCAGAGCGGACGGCCTGCAGCCCATCGCGGGGCAGAAGCGGTACGGTCTGCAGCCATCGCGGGGCAGAGCGGACGGTCTGCAGCCGTCTGCGGGGCAGAGCGGACGGTCTGCAGCCATCGCGGGGCAGAGCGGACGGTCTGCAGCCATCGCGGGGCAGAGCGGACGGTCTGCAGCCATCGCGGGGCAGAGCGGACGGTCTGCAGCCATTTATTTATTTTTTTCACGTCACTGTGTGTTCACGTGTGTCATTTTGTGTGTAGGATTTTAGGATGCGGCACCCTTTTGTGTGGCCTTCTGGTTCCTTTCTCCCCTGCAAACCCCGGCACTCTTCGGAGTTGGCCACCTAGTTTGCACTTGGTTGAAGTTTGGTGTGGCAGGCCATTCTGACGCCAAGTGTGAGTCTAGGTTTGATCTGCTTCGGCAGTAGGGCCATTTGTGCGACCTCATGCAGATGCCTTCTGGCTCGGTGAGGGAGCATTTCGTTCTCCCTCTGCTTCAGTAGGGGAGAATACGTTTCGTGTATTCCTGTGCAGGTGCCTTCTGGGCTGGCAGGTATATATTCTCGTTCTAGGTTTGTGGGGGGCCCATTACTTTTAAGTATGGGTCTGCGATAGACTGTATCCCTAATGCACTGTTTTGTGTGGCACTAGCGTTGCACTTTTTTTGTGCATTATGGTGTTTGTTAGCACGTTCTTAGGGCTTCTTAAAAAAAAAAAAAAAAAAAAATGATGATGATCTCCAGCCATGGTGCAAATAACAGATTTAAAATTCAGCTCAACTCCAGTGCACCTCTCCTATCACCTGAGTCCAGGAAGATGAGATATGGGGAGCTGTTAGATGGGATTTTGTGCCTCTGACATGGAAGCCATCGGGAGGTCATCAGTGAACAACTCTGACCATTTAGGGCCTTGCTCACTTCTGCCTCGGAGGTGGGGGTTCTGTACAGAGCTGAAAAAAAATGGTGCAGAAAGCTGCACTTTTTTTTTTCTGTTAAAGCGACGGAGACCCTGACAGACCCCATTGTAATCAAAGGGGTCTGTCTCGAATACTGTTGGTGTCCATGGAGGGCTACAGGTTAAAACAGTAAATTTTTCAACAATGTGATTTTTTTGTTGTCAGGCAAAGCAGATTTAAGTCTTGTCCCCACCGCACAGGTTTTCACCTGGTTTTACAGAGTTTTCGGTTTTGAAAACCGTCTGTAAACCGGGTGACAACTTTTAATATTGACCTTAACGGAAAATCTGTGCAGCAGTCTACACTGCATGGATTTTCCGGTGGAAGTTTTTTTTTACACCGCCGGTGGTCCGAAAAACATTGAACATGTTCATTCATATTCCGCCAGAAAACCGGGCAGAAGAACATGTCTACGTGAAGGGGGACGGCTTTCTCCACAAATCGTGGAGAAAAGCCTTCCCCCTGCGGCCTTGTGTACGGCCGCAAAACAGAGCAGATAACGGTCGGATAATCCAACCGGTATTTGCTCTTTGCTGTGGGGATGCGCCTTACAGTTTGATGTCCCCACAAAACAACACCTCACATGTCCACTTTCTGGATTCTTGTGACGAGGGTCGTGTGTTTGTTTGTTTAACTAAAGGCATACTGGTCTGTGGATTCCCTAAAATGCCTAGACTAAATGTCAATGAGGCGATTCAAATAACAAAATGGCTGCCCCCATTGTACTTAAATGGGTTTTGCCACTAAGGCATTTCATGCCTGGTTTGTCCTACTTCAGCTTTCAGTGTTTTCAAACAGGGGCGTGTATGAGTTCTTTGAACTGCAGATCATGTGACCCAGCAGGCTTGACTTCACCATGCCTTTCCCCACAGTGTGCTCACTCTAGTCAAACAAGGGTCTGTTCACGTAAAGAGCTGTGAGTAGCTACAATGTAGCTGAGTGGTTAGCACTTCTGCCTTTAAGCTAAGGGGATCTGGGTTCAAATCCCAGCAAGTCCCACGTATGTAGATTTTATTTTATTTCTTTTTCCTATTATCACTGGTCGTATCCGCTGGAGACGAGCTGTACACCTATGGATCACTAAGGGAACAGCTAAAACAAAAATAATACATTTTTAATAATGATGAATGGTGGAAATGTTTATTACTTAATTTGCAAGTTTCCCACATTAATTTTACTTTAAAGTGGCTTTCCAAGAATTAAACTACTACTTGTAAATAAGCAGAGCAACTGGCTACTCCTGAGGAATCTTATCACCCTTCTCTTTCTCCTCCAGCCTGGGCTCCTATGCCGCCCTACACGGAGAATTTTACTGCAAACCTCACTTCCAGCAGCTTTTCAAAAGCAAAGGGAACTACGATGAAGGTTTCGGACGCCGGCCTCATAAGGATCTGTGGACCCACAAAGAACAGGAAGCTCCTGGAGACAAGGCGCCTTGAGGGTGCAGAATCTTCATCTCGCTAGGGGTTTACTTCTCATCCACAATGCACTTGCAGTGGAGCGTGCCTCAGTGAGGGGTGGAGGGGGGTTAATGCAGATAAAGGCACTTTCTATATGATTAGCTTGTACAGGTAGTCCCTCCTAGTGGTGGGAGGGCTTAACTGCAAGACAAAGATGCCACCTGGGCCATGAATTTTTTAAAGGATAGCCTCACTTAGAAAACCTGTTGTCCCTTTATATTCTAGGCCCAGGTGGCTTCTTCAATGTGTCTGGTGGGAGGTAGGTGAAGGAGGGTGTGCAAATTCATAGTACCAACGTTATGCACAGCAGCGAGTGGTAACCTATTGCATGGGCATGTTTTGGTGGTAAGAGTAGAGTTCTCCCAACAGCTGCTGCCTTTTTAATTTGCAAACCTCGGGGATTAACAGGGAGCGAAGATGAACCCATTGCACAGCAAGACCATTGATTATTCCTTCCCTAGGGATCTAGATATAAAGACTTGGCATCGTCGGTGATGGGGACAGCCATGCCCTCTCTTATTTGCTCTGCAACCTCAGGGGATGTGCTCCAAGTGGCACTTAGCGATCCCGATCATTCACCTCCCTCCAGCCTTTCTTTTTAAAAACAAACTTCACCACTTTCTCTCTTTTTTGCTGGAAAGAGAGCTTGCAACATTCCTAAACTCTCTCGCCGCCGGCCGGGGATGGTTGACCTTCTCTGCCGGGTGAAGAGTTACCAATACTCTGCACTGGGATTGGGTTTTGTTTACAGACTGTTTTTAACATATCCCTGAGCCTTGATTGTACAATAAAAGCCTCTGTAGGATATCCTGCGCCCTTTTGTGTTTGTAGTGACGCACTCCTACCCCCGAGCTAGGACTAAACCAGAGCCACTGCAATGATCAGGTCGCTGTAGGTTTTACGATGTAGAACATTGAGCTCAAGCCTATGGGTCTTCAGCTGTTGAAAGACCACAACCCCCAGCATCCTCTAGGCTGTCATGGCCTACTGAGGGTTGTAGTTTTGGAGAGCCACAGGCTTGAGATCAAGGAGTTAGAAAGTGTTCTGTCTAGCACCAGTATGATGGCTTTTGCAGTTTGTTCCTCTAGTAGTATATTCCTCTGTATCTCATTGACTCGTCTTCTCTTCTCCATGACATGCTTGGGTACGTAAAGTGGGGGCTCTGACTTTAAGATGTTGGCCTATAAAGAAGGCACAGATGTTACCCCTGTGAGGAAGTAACCTTTGTAAATTGCACATCAATGTTCACAAGGGCTGCGCACAGGATCTTTTCTCCACTTGTCCAGATCAGGAGAGATTTAGGGCACAAGTATTTGGGCAGGACCTGAGCCTTGATATGGCCACAGTGATCTTCAACCTCCCCTTGAGGAGGCTTGGGATCTGCGTGCAGATCTTACAACATTAGGGTGCTTCAGTCCTTGGGCACCTCCTTATTCATGGTCCCTGTATTTGCCCAAAAAGAAGCAGATTGAAAGTCATTGTGGTGTTAATGCAGCCTTATTCTGCACACTTCTTGCTAAAACCAGGAACACACTAGGCGTTCCATGCCGACCCAACATGGACCAAAAATAAGATGTTAACATTGCTAGGCCAAAAGTTGCCTCGTTATCTCAGAGCATGTGACCAGTGGTGTCTTAGAGGACACTGCCAACATGTAAAGACCTCTATTGAGTCCACCTACCCCGAGTGCTTACAAAAATGGAAGTCGGTGTCTTCTAGCTGTTGGCAGTGTCCTCAATATTGTCCACCCACCTCTAGAGCTTATAACAGTCCTAATAGAAGTCAGTGGTGTCTTAGAGGACACTGCCGTCAGCTAGAGGCCTCCATTGTGTCCACTCTCTTCTAGCTCTTTAGGACACGGTCCCATCCTGTGAGCTGCCCCCCTAGAGTCCTACAACTCTTGTTCCATCTGAAGACGTCCATCCTCACATATATTTTATGGTTTATAAAGTTGCTGAAACTGGAGCAAACTCAGGACTCTGTATCTGCCTCAGATAAGTTCTCACGTAGCAGGGTATCGTCCTCCATTGTCTTCATCTTACCTGTTGGGGTACAGAAGACCCCCAAAACTCAAGGATAACGCCAGAATGTGACTGTTCTGTAATACAGGGTAATGATATAAAATACTTCTTCAGTTTCTTCAGTGTTGTGTGTTTGTCCTGATTATTGCTTGTTGTGATTGTCCTGCTATCTGTATACTGGATGTGCTTCTCATTGGGAGTGAGCAGTGATCTGTGGATGGGGACTTTTACTCATGGTCTAGGTTCACAATGATTGTTCCTATATGTTACTCTACTGGGATATATTGTCATATATGCAGGAGGGACCATGGCCCAAAGATGGACATATGGGGGCAAGATGTGTCCATCGTGATGTCTTGTGTGTGGATGGGACATTCGTGCAATGTCTGTGTATTTAGTATTGTACAGGTTACTTGTAGGGGTTGTCCATGTATGAAACCATTATATATCATATATAGGTTGTATCTAAATAGTCAAGTTAGGTGCGGTTCACATCTGCAGCAGAGGTGGGATGGACGTGACCAGCTGGAGGACCCCAGTGTGGTCAATGGGTTTGGCTTCTATTACAGTGTCCATTGTTTTGAACAGGGAAAAAAAAGCGCAAAATTTTTGGTCCTTTTTGACAGAATCTGCGACGTAGCTTCCAACCTGAATCAGCCCTAATTCTGTACAGACATTGTTTTCCTTAGATACTGATCCAGAATTGCAGCCTGTATTATACTCCCGAGCTCCATGCATGGTGTTGTAGAGCGGAAATCTCGCAGCTTACCTTGCTCCTTAAATTGCATTTTGTAAAATATTGCTATACTAGGTATTCAACCATTATGTGATGTAAGGACAAGTGACAGCTCCACTGCATTATATCAGGGTGGGACAAGCCAGCTGTTTCCAACGGCAACAACCGACTGCAGCTCTGGGATATACTGCTGCTTGCACTTTCAGGAACACCACAGATTTAGGGTATATTTACATAGCGTTTTATGGGGTGGATTTGGCACAGAATCCAGTCAATCAACACAAAAAAAGCATTAAAAAAAAAAAAAGCTTTAAAATGGTTCCTGTTTATGCCTATTTAATATGTGGGTTGTCATTCAGACGCTGTGTATTTTACTCACTTATTTTTGGCTCTTACTGCATGTGCGGAAAAAGAGAGTGAGGGCAATTCTTGGTGGTTTCCACACTTACAATGCTCATAGAAATCAACTGCGACTGTAAAAAGAAAAGCATCCAAAACCCAAAGGGCCACAGGTATGAAAACTGTCTAGGTCTAAAACGCACTTTGTTGCCCATAGCAACCAATCAGAGCGCCGCTCTCACTTTTACACTATATGAAATGAAAGAGGTGCTCTAATTGGTTGCTATGGGCTCTGATTGGTTGCTATGGGCTCTAATTGGTTGCTATGGGCAGTAAAGTGAGTTTTAGACTTAGACAATTTTCATACATGTGGCCCATATTGAACGCAGACCTTGGCCTAAACACTGACTATTATTCTATGGCATGTAACAACAATCCATCCCTCCCCCCCTCCCCCCCCAAAAAAACGCCCTAATTCCAACGAAGACTGGATGCTGATTTGGTGAGTAAATTTACTTGTCATAAAATGGTGTGTGAATGTACTCTTACAATAGTGGTTGGGTCAGAGAAAGTGTGGTAATAGCTTGGTCTAAAAAAAACCCACAAGTAGGAATGTGCTCAAGTGCATCAAACTGTAGGAACCACGCGGATAAATGTGGCGCATTTTTAGACGGCGATCGCGTCGGCCAATGTATTGACATTACCTATAGGGGTCATAGGCTTGGACCTGCTATCTGCTCACAGCTTGTATCTTCTATTGAATAAGTCTGTGACGTCCTTTCTGAGAACTCTCCACAATTCCTTTGTTATTCCTCCTGGAAACGTATGAATAAACTGACCCTGCTGTTCTCATTGCTGTGGTCAGTAGACTGTGTGACGTCGTCGCACTGACGAGATGCTATCAGTATATCCACCTCTACTGTCAGAGGCTCAAGTGGCTGTGTAGTCATACATTTCCAAGAAGAGGACCAGCACAACCCATGGTACGGGCATGTTCACCCCGTGTAATTGCGGCACGTACAGTATGCGCTGCAATACGCCGTGTGTTTTGGGATTTGCGCTAATCAGCACGTATTCCCAAAGCACTGGGTGGTGGGGTGGCGGCCGAGCGCCGACCTCAGACATTCATTGGTCGCGGCACATATTCGCCATGAACAAATTCACATGTCAATGCTCCCCCCGTGCATACAATATGATTGTCTTGTACGTGCGGGGGAACACCGCGTCATACATAGTTCTCTGAGATATGGTTCACCATAATTGCGGTGCACATTTTGCCATGTATAAAGCGCAAAACGCGCCGAAATCTGCCATGTGAACATGGCCTAATCCAGGCATCCTCAAACTGCGGCTCTCCAGCTGTTGGGAAACCACAACTCCCATCATGCATTTATATAATCTGACAGTGGGAATGATGGGAGTTGTAGTTTCCAAACAGCTGGAGGGCCGCCATTTGAGGATGCCTGGCCTAATCCTATCAAACTTAGAAATGTCTGAAATATAAGATTGGGACAGCTTTGCCAACCTCCAAAAATAGGAGCACTAAAAAAAAAAAAAAAAAAAAAAAAAAAAAGTTTAGAACAGCTGTTTCTTTGGGTAGAATAAACCATATATTTTTTGAAGTACTGCCACCTATATTCTTATTGACCTTACGCCTGGTCTTGGGGCGTGTACTCTTCAATGCATATATTATTATTTTTAATGATGCTGAAAAACTACTTTTTCATAGCTTTGCTGACTTGGCCCCCTAAGGGTGTGTTCACACGGCGTTTTGGATCCGAAAATCGCCGAGTCAATCGCATCCAAGACGCAGCTGTGTGTTTGGATGTGTTTTGGCTGCAGCTGGATCACACCTTATAGTTCTAAATAAGGCGTCTGCATTTTTGGATCACTTGTCTGAACACCGATGCATGTTTTACATTGAAAGCAATGGAATCACACTGTACAATGTTAGATGCGGGTTTAGGGTCCGAAACACAGAACCAAACACTTATCTATAGACATGGACAAAACCCGCTGTGTGAACATACCCCAATACATCACACTACTTCCAGCTTCTAAGACACCTTATAGTGGTGGCCCTCCTCATAGGACATATAGAAACTGAGGTGACAGACCCTGCAGTTTTAGCATGGGGGGTTTCTCCTCATAGGACAGTTAGTATCTGAGGTGACAGATGCTGCAGTATAGCAGTGGGGGGTCCCCTCATAGACGTATGAAATCTGAGGTGAAAAGACGCTGCGGGTATAGCAGTGGTGGTCTCCTCATAGGACAGTATAGTATCTGAGGTGACAGACCCTGCAGTATAGCAGTGGTGGTCTCCTCATAGGACAGTATAGTATCTGAGGTGACAGACGCTGCAGTATAGCAGTGGTGGTCTCCTCATAGGACAGTATAGTATCTGAGGTGACAGACGCTGCAGTATAGCAGTGGTGGTCTCCTCATAGGACGTATAGTTTCTGAGGTGACAGACCCTGCAAGTATAGCAGTTGGGGGCCCTCCTCATAGGACAGTTATAGTATCTGAGGTGACAGACGCTGCAGTATAAGCATGGTGTCTCTCCAGGACAGTATAGATCTGAGGTGACAACCGGGCATTATAGATGGGGGTTTCCCCCTCAAGGACAGTATAGTATTGAGGTGACAGACGCTGCGTATGCATTGGTGGTCCCCTCCTAGGACAGTATATATCTGAGGTGACAGACGCGCTTTTTAAGCAGGGGGTGGTCTCCTCATAGGAAGTATAGTATTGAGGGAAGACCCTGCAGTATCAGTGGTGGTCTCCTCTGGGAAGTATATTTTAGGTGACAGACCCTGATTAGCAGTGGGGGTCTCCTCTAGGACAGTATAGATCTGAGGTGACAGACCCTGCTTATAGCAGGGGTGGTCTCCTATAGGACAGAAGAACTAGATGAAGACGCAAAACCACAACCCCCAGTTTCCCCCTCCCCAGTTTAAGGCAGTTATAGTTTTGCACAAACTGGGGAGCGACAGATTGGTGACCTTGTCTATAACGTGACAAGGTTACGTTCACATGGCTGATTTTGACGTGTTTCCGCACCCAAAAAAAGTATCAAAAAAGCCTCCAAAGTGCCCCCAGTTCCTTTCCATTGATTCCTTTGTGAAGCAGCGCTGTAGCTCACACACACAAACAAGCTGAAAACGCAGCGTGGTGTCAATTCTCAAAGCATTTTCAATTATGAAAATCTCCATAGGAGTCCATGCAAAGCTTGAAAACCCCGGGACAGTTTGACGCATTTCTGCCCCGGCTATAAAATTGTAAGAGTTTTTCAGAAAGAAAACAGTGTTGGAAAACGTAGGCAAAAACCTGATCCAAACCTCGTCTGAAAACTGCTGCAATGAGGCGCTTTTCAGACGAGGTTTTGATGCCGATTTAGACGCAGAAAATTCGGTCGTGTGAACTTACCCATCTCAGTGTCCCGTTCCTTGGTGCAGATGAAGAATCCGATCACAGGACGCAATATTATATCAATATAAATGACCATTTATTGTAAATAAAAACAAATAAAAACCGGATACATTGTGAGGGCTCTGCCCTGCAAGCCCCGAGTCAGTCTATATATATATTTATAGAGAGTGAGACAGTAAATAGCATCTTCCCTTTGGCACAGGTTCCCCCACATAGAGGAACAAAATAGATATATTCATTTAACAGATGCACCAACCTTGTAACCTGTTCTCCTGCCAGGGAGCAACGTGCTGGCAGTATAACACCCGCTGGCCCCATCATGGCGGCCATCAGCCCAGTATTCACTCCTAGCGGTCGGCGACCTGGGTCTCTCCCGCTGTTACAGGCTACAACTTCCAGATCATGCTGGGAGTTATAGTCTTCCTACAGCTTGAGCGCCGCAGATCGCTGCCCTATACTTTGCTTCCTGACCAACACCAAGCAGAGAGAGAAGAAAGTGCATTTAATTTTCACAAGGGTTTTAAAATATTTCAAAAAAGTGGTCATTGACCAAAAATGTCCCAAAAAGGGCCCCATTTTTCCCTAGTCCGCCCTTTTAAAAGGGGTTTTTCCCCACTACCAAGGGTTTGGCTTTATGTTAAAGATTTTTTGCAAAAACAATTTACATTGCAATATATTCCATTAACATTTTCCTAAACCCTTTTCCCAATTTTCCCCCCTTTATGGGGGTGCATTAGCTCCTCAGGTTGCTATAGCTACAGACCTTTTTTTAAACTCCCCCGATAGGCGCCAGCACAAGGGTTTCTATAAACAAAAGACCCCGCTCACTTTCCCATAGGGGTGGCCCCGCCCGGGGTTTCTATAGCTACAGACCCTCCCTTTCTACGCTACCAAACACTGGTTTAATTTTTAGCTACAGACCTGTTTTTAAACTCCTTTCCCAATAGGCTACCAAAACCCCTGGGTTTCTAAAAACACAGACCAAATTTTATCTCCCCTGAAGGCTGCCCGCACGGGTTTGCTATAGCTACAGACCTGCTCACTTTCCTGGGTAGGCGCCCGCAAAGGGGTTTCTTTTAGCTACAGACCTCTCCTGGGTACGCAACCCGCACTGGTTTCTAAAGCTACAGACCTGTTGATCTCTCCAAAAGGCTACCAAACACTGGTTCAAAGCTACAGACCTGTTTGAATCCCCCTTTCCCCGATTTTTTGGGAAAGCCCCCTGGTTCCGCCTTTTATGCTACAGACCTTTTTGAACCCCCGGAACCTTTTTATAGTCCCTTTTTTCCCCCAATCACTGGGTTCCCCCCTATAGCTACAGACCTTTTGAATTTTCTCCTGATAGGCTGCGGGACTGGTTGCTATTGCCAAAAACCTGGCCCCTACTGCAAACCTAAATAGAAGCCAGTAAATTCAAAGTGCAAAACCCAAGAAAACAGGACGAGGTGAATGAAACAATTTGGGAGACAACCCCCTTTTAAAGGGGTTTTTTCCCCAAAAATACAAACCCCCGCACTGGGCCCCTGCTGGGGAAAATTTACTGAGGGGTCCCTCCCATTCACTTAGGGAATTTCCAAACATAGATGAGCGCACACTCTGCTATCTTCAGACGCTCCATAGAAGTGAATGAGGAGGAGGGCCGCAAGCGCTGCTATACTCATTCAATCCCTGCCGTCCGGGGGTTTTTATTTTTGATCAAAAATTAAAGCCCTTTTAAACCTATACCGGGTTTCCCAAAAAATAGCTGGAGCCCCCTGACTGCAGACTAGCAATGGCCCAGACCTTTATATAGAGGCACAAAGTGAAGGGGATTACATTAAAGTCCGGTTCAACTATTCACACAGATCCCTGGGCCTGGTTTTTTCCAGTGATGAACCCGGTCACCCGGACCTGGGCGCCCAAAACGTTGCGAGGGGGTGACGAAAGGAGAGTTACCCACAACCACCACTCCAGAGCTCACAGTATAGGCTGCCATTGAACTCTATGGCATGGCTGCAGTGAGCGCCCTGTAGTGGTGGCTGCCGGTAGTATATTATTTCATAGTGTATTCTTCTGTCCTCAAAGCCCCAGCTCTTCTAGGGTTGAGATGGGAACACCCTCTTCATGAGGATAGGCCATCAGTTTATTAAAGGGGGTTTCTCCCAGTATTTAACAGGCCACAGCTAGCTTCAATCACATTTTTTGCCAGGCTGTGGGGGTTATACAGTGTTTGGCATACCCTTTTCCCTGACAAAAAGCTCTAAAGGGTTTAAAGATTGTCATTTCCCAAGGAAACAACCCCCGGCTAAAGAAACCCCAGCAGGGAGTGACTGGTGCTGTTCAGACAGAGCTGTAAGGCGCAATCATCGGGAAAGGGTGGTGGGAAACCCTAGATAAAACTGTATCCCCCAAAAAAAAGAAAAATCAGACCAAGTATTTGGTAATAATCTTCATTTACCTTTCCTTAAAATGTAATGACTGTGGTGAGAAAACCTCTTTAATGGTGGGAGCCCGACCTTCAGCGTCCACTAAGAGGAAGGGTAGCACAGCAGTGGCATGGCATTCTGAGTTTTCCTTGCACAGAGATGCCCCAGTCTTGCAAACAAATGAATGGGGTCTCATTGAAGTTCCTGGGGCAGGGGTCTGCCAAAATCGGCCCCCACGTTGGGAAACTACATCCCCATCATCATTTATAAATTTAAATAACTGGGATGATGGGGATTTTTGTTTCCTAACAGCTGGAGGGCCGACGTTGCAGACCCCTGCTGTGGAGCAAGATGGTCACTGTGCAGGGGCAGAGTGGAGCCCCACACTCAAATAGCCACATGATTATGGCGTCTGCTTCATTCTTACCAAACCAGAGGCGTCCCAGAATTCAGACCTCCACTGATCGTAAGGTGATGAGATATCATAGTGATGAGAGATCTGACTACCTACAGCCACCACTAGATGGAGCTTACTGAAGACAAAGGAACCTACAGCTGTAAGTCCCTTCTAGAGATAATTGGGGGGAGCCAGAACATTCCCAATTTAGATAAAAAGTTTTGAATGCTATAAAAATATATTAAGAAACGAATTGGCATAAAGACCTAAAAATGAGATTGTACTCAAAGCTGAAGCCACACATTGATGCCACTTCCAGCCTTCAGCACTGAATTTTCTTATTGATTCCTGTATAAATCATGGGGAAATGTACTAATCATCCAGCACTATCGCGGTGGGAAATAAAGTCTCAAAGTGAGACACCACCAGTAGCAAGACCTCGCACAGCCCTGAGCCTGCCCATAGTGTACAGCAGCTCATAGCATCGAGGAAGGCGGCCACTGGACAACCCCCTTATCAAAGGCACTTACCTGCAGAATACGATCGGCCGCAGGAACCTTCTATGCTCCTCACCCTACTGCATCTACAAGAGGGACCTCATGCATCTACAGAGAGACAAAATCGCCCACACCTGGTACCGGGCCCAAGTTACAACCTCGACTATAATCCAGAGCTGCACTTGTGATTCTGCATGTGCCCCAGCATCTTACAGGAGTGTTCCCACCATAGACTTTGATGAAAGTGAAGAAAAGCGAATCGGCCTGGTAAATGGAGATGGAACACGACAAACCCCAAAAAGTTTAAGGGACACACCTCCCCTGTACTGGGAACTCCCACAGAAGAAGGAAAAACACAAACGCTTCCCCCGTACTGGGACTCCCATAGAACAGAATGGAGAACACAGCGCTTCCCTGTACTGGGAACTCCCATACAAAGAAGGAAGAACACAGCGCTCCCCTGTACTGGAACTCCATAGAAAGAATGGAAAAACACAGCGCCCCTGTACGGGAACTCCCATAGAACAGAATGGGGAAAAACAGCGCTCCCTGTACTGGGAAAATCCCCAAAGAGAAAGGAAGAACACAGCCTCCCTGTACTGGGAACTCCATAGAAGAATGGAAAAACCCCAGCGCTCGCCTGTACTGGGAACTCCCATAAAGGGAATGGAGAACACAGCGCTCCCCTGTACTGGGAAACCTCCCATACAACAGAATGGAGAACACAGCCTCCCCTGTACTGGGAATCCCATAGAAGAAGGAGAAACACAGCCTCCCCTGTACTGGGACTCCCATAGAAGAATGGAGAACCCCAGGCCCCTGTACTGGGACTCCCATAAACAGAATGGAGAACACAGGCTCCCTGTACTGGGAACTCCCATTAAACAGAATGGGAGAACACAGCGCTCCCCTGTACCGGAACCCATACAACAGAATGGAGAAAACACAGCCTCCCCTGTACTGGGAATCCCATGAACAGAAGGAAAAACACAGGCTTTCCCCGTACTGGGAAACTTCCCATAAACAGAATGGAGAATCAGGGGCAAGTGTGACTGTCAGTTTACTATGTGCAATCACATTTGGGGGCCTAGAGGTGGGACCTGTACCTATCACACTCCCTATACCATCAACGTCTATGGTGGGAAGACTCCTTCACACAAGGTTGTCAAGTGCATGGCGATATTAAAGGTCTCATATGACAGATGTAAGGCCGGTGCCCGGTGTAAAGAGGGGACTTCCTCGAATGCAGGTGAGCACACCGACTTCTGAAGAAGAGATTTCAGCTCTGAAGCCTGCAGAATCGTGAATGCAGCTCTCTACCATGAAAACAGACGGCAACTCGGGCTCAGAACAATTAATGCATTTACAAACCTCGGGCGAAGATTACAGAAAGGCTGGATACAGGAGCCTCATTTATGAAACTGGTCTAACAGCAAGACTGTTGCCCATAGCAACCAATAGAGCGGAGCTTTCAGAGCAGTATAACAAATGAAAGCTGGACTCTGGTTGCTATGGGCAACACAGACAGTCTTGCTTCTAGACCAGGGGTGTCAAACTGCGGCCCTCCAGCTGTTGGGAAACTACAACTCCCATCATGCCCACTGTTATAGATTTTTACAAATGCATGATGGGAGTTGTAGTTTCCCAGCAGCTGGAGGGCCGCAGTTTGACACCTGTGTTCTAGGCAGTGTTCATACATAAGGCCCAGTATTTTGTAACCAGCTCAGTCGCGCTGCTGCTGCTGCTCTCATTTCATGCCCGTTTAGTCCATGTCAATCTCATATATACAGTAAAACTCCTATTATCCGGCATTAGATTGTCTAGAAATTCTGCTAATCTGGAATCTCATTAACCACAAAGAATAACAGAGTTTCTGATCTACTGACAAAAAACTCGCTTTTGATAATCCAGCATCTGCCGCGTCAGATTAAAAAAAAGGGTCCGGGGGAATCTCAAACCCACCCGAAAACCGGATTTTAGTGTGAGTAAAGGACAAGAGAAGCGACTCTGATTAAATATTAGGGTATAGATTTTGGGAAGAGGATTAAAGAGTATAAAAGTAGGAGTAAAACCTGACAGGATTCCTAGAATAGAATAAAAAGTCCTGAAACCCCCCCCACCCTACAGCAATTGACATTTCCCTTGTACACACACTGGTAGTAAAAGCCGTAAATACTGTGGGGGTGGGTTAAGCAACTTTCCCCATCTTTTAAGGAGTTCTATCAGGTTACTCTGCTTTTTACTCAAAAATCCGCCCCAAATCCTCAAACCTATTTCCCAAAGCTCATTTCTTACCTTTTAAAATCCACCTGACAAGTTCCTTTTAAAAATATTTTTTAAAGGAGTTTCTCATTACGAGCTTTAAAAGCCGTCATTTTCCCGGAAAGTTAAATAGGGGCTGCTTTTTGGGTCGTCTCTTCTGCTCCCCCCCTCCCCCCTCCCACAGCACACAGGCAGCTACGAACTTCTATACAGGGGGGGGGGGGTTTTGCTGCCAGAGTTCACCCTGGTGTGCCTCCAGGGCTGTTTTCGGGAGGGGTGATCTAGGAGTGAGAGAGGAAATTTAAGCGTGTGCTAATAGAGCAGGGGGAGCATGTTTTCCTAATCCCCCCCTTAGCTTACAAGTTCCACATCTCCGCAACAACAAGGCAGGTTATTATACCCCAGAAGTTCCTAAAAAGGAGAAAAAAGTATTCACATGCCGATCTGTATAGTATTAGTAAAGTCACAGTTTTAAAGACATATCATGATTATAGTAAACAGACAGGGTCACTGCTGTCACATCTATCTGTGTAGAGAGCAGGAGGAAGCAGGCACACACAGGGTTAATCCAGGCAGTATGGACATAGAAGCCAGAGTCCTCCCTCCTCCTCCCTCCACTACAGAAGCATTCTGTGTGGGAGGGGCTCTCTGCTCCGACCTGTCTTCAAAGGTGATGAGTCATTCAGACCTGACAGCCAGTAAGATAAGGATCAACAGGTCAGCTGCTATAGAGATTTGAGAAGCTGATTTAGTAATACTAACAGGGCTAGCTCAAAATCAGTAGGACATTTGTAATGAACATATATTGCAAAGCTGCTTGTTTTTTAAAGATCTTTAAATTAAAACCCAATCATTGTAGCGAGACAACCCCTTTAAGGCTTGTCCCCACAGCAAGGGTTTCTGGACGGTTTTACATACAGTTTTCGGTTTTTAAAACCGTCTGTCAACTTTTCTAATGGATCTCTATGGAAAATCCGTGCAGCGGGGACCGGATATTCCCGCCGGCGGTCTGAAAAAAACATTGGACATGTTCATTCTTCTGTCCGGTTTTCGGGCGGACAATGAACATCTCAATGTGAAGAGCGGAGAAAAGCTGTCCCCCCGCGGATAATCCAAGCGGTATTTGCTCTCTCCGTGGGGACGCGCCCTTACTGTATATCAGAGATGAGATCTGTACACGGCGATCTCTATCATCTATTCGCGCAAGTTTACAAAACAGGAAGCAATTTCTGAAGAGGTTTTAAAGAAACCTACAGGAAGCGATCGGGGAGCGGAAGACGAGCGCTTACTTATTGCTGCTCGAAGATGCACCAAGAAAGAGCTTAAAACACCCCCCCCCCCCTCCCTATTAAGTCAAATTCCATTAATCTGGCACAGAGTGATCTGTAAACCCTGATAATCTGGCATGTGACAAAAACAGCCCCAGGAGCGACTGAATGACCATTACCCATCAGTCCAGCACTGGTGGGTGGAGGGCGATGAGGAAGGGGACATCCTTTTCCTTACAATTGACCCGGTAATATATAGGAGTGCTAGCTGCGCATTTAAAGGGGTCGTCTCCTTTCAGACTTTGATGGCACATGACTGGGGTATCCTATGTGTGATAGCTGCGGGACCCTGACCCATCTCCAGAATGAGCCCTGAAATCTCTCTGTTGTGAACAGAGAGGTGGTCAGGACTCTCCCATTAAAATCTATGGCAGCTCAGAGTACAGCCGCTTGTAGTGAGACAACCCCTTTAAGATGGGGACAGACGGTCCGGTAAACATGAGCGGATGAAACCCTGCAATATCCCTGTTCTAGCTACCAGACCACCGGACCCTACCCTATCAGGGGTACTGGGTTACGGCTGATACAAGCTGATCAGGCCCATCAGTTCATATTAGAACAAATGTAGCAGAGCCGAAGTTGTTGTTCAGCCCATTGGGACGGCCCAGTCAGTATTTTGTGACTGATGCACTAGGTGTTCCTGTCATTCACACATATTGGAATTTGCTATTGGCAGTGTCATGACAAGCTCGCCTCTGCTACATCCGTGGCACTGCCAAGTAAGGGCATGTCCCCACTGTCCCCACTGCACGGGCTTTCCGCCCAGCGGTTTTTCCGCCCGCGGGCCGCTCAAAAAACATTGAGCATGTTCATTCTTCCGTCCGGTTTCCGGACGTAATATGAACACCTCAGTGGAGGGGGGGGGAGGGCTCTTCTCCGCTTATCGCGGAGAAAAGCCGCCCACCCCCCCCCCCCCCCCTGCGGCCGTGGGGATGGCCGCAAACCGGCCGGTATTTGTCCTGTGCCGTGTGAACGCAGCCTAAGATTCCTCTATACGTGGCATCCCTGCAGTCACTATAGCTCTGCCCCTGTAATAAAGGCTTTGGTAACCTCATAAAGGGCTTTTTGTTACCCCCGCCCTCCCATAGAACAAGTGCAACCCCTTTACCTCTACTCTACAAAATATACAACTTGCTAATAAAGTTTTTAATATTGTTAATGTTTTTCAGTCACTAACAATTTTGAAGAACTCTGCTTCCTGTCAGTGAATGGATTTTTCCATTGTGCGAGATGGATTTGATCTGGATTCTACGACATTCACTTTATTAGGAGGAAGAAAACACTGCAATAAAATCTGCAAAACGATTTTGCTTTCTCCCACTGAAGTCAATGTAGAAAGATCTGCGACAAAATCCGCAGCACATCGGTCGTGTGTGCGCCCAGCCTAAGTAATTGCAGAAACCAATGCAAATACAGCGAGAGAACACGACCTAAGCGGGGGCTATAAAGAGTTAATTTGGCCATTTAATACATGGACAAAACCATTCTGTCCACAGATCATAAAACACTTGGTGTATTTCACAACTTACACCCAAAAAATACCTTGTCAAACCGGCATGAAGACTAGGACTGTAAACATATCACACACCTGTCACTAAGGCACAGTGAGCTGCAAGAAAGCAAAGCACTTTAGGTTGGTCAGGAAGTTGACGCTAAATCTCCCCCCTTGATCGCTGGTTTGCTTTTAAGGCGGTCCAAAATGCTCTACCGAATAATTTCCTAACAAATCTCTAGAGGGGGTCGGAGCTCTGCACAACCCCAATCCCCTGAAAAGACAAGAGTTCAATGATAAAATTCAGGCTGCCTGTATCCACCATACACTGAACCGAATAACAGTCTGCAGACAGCTCTTTAGCTCCATCTAGAGGTTGTCACTCAGCTAAGAGGATTTGGAGCTCCGACTCCCTATAGAGACCAAAATGAATCCGCATAGAATTTCAGATGGAAAAAAAACACAACGTTGTTCAAAAGGGGACACTGAAAGCCATGACGTGGAGTCAATTCTAGCCATGTAATCTCACCAATCACTGAAATGCTTGGACTTTCCGTCATGACACAAGGAAGAGACCCCCGGGGCCACGGTTGTGCTCCCTGGCTGAAGAGGCGTTAAGGCACTTGTCTAAGAGGTGAAGGAACTCCTTCTTGATGGGAGGATGAGGATGGTGCAGGAATCTAGCGGAAGTCATCACGCACCGTTCCTGTATACTGCGTCTCTGGCTTGGAGCGTAAGGAACTCTTTTCCAGGAATCAAAGTCAAGGTAGAAAAAAAAAAAAATCCATTGTTCTGCTGCTTTAACACTGACACAAACCCAACCCTGTTGCTGAATCTAGAACCTGTTCTAGACTCAGCCAGCGAGGGGTAGTCGGGGGCGAGGGGAGGTTGGAGGGAAGATTGTCATCGCGTCTCCTTAAATGCTCCGGAGTCTTCCCTTGACTGTCAATGTTCATCTCTCTGGAGACTATCCATGGTCAAGGGAAGGAGGACACTTTCATGAAGACTCAATAGGCGAGTTGGGCAAAGGGATGCCGAAGAAGCTCCTCAGCAGACGGCCTCTGCCGCGCTTCCACCAGTATCCGCTTTACAAAGTCCCGGCATTGCTCTGATGTGTTTGCTGGAAGGTGAGGATTGGTTGGCTGGGTGGCAATCTTGAAGATGGCGGCCATGGCTTCATATTCTGCCCAGGGAGGCTTCTCTGTTAGCATTTCCACCACAGTGCAGCCCAGGCTCCTATGGTAAAGACACCGGGAGGAGACACAGGATAAGGACCAAATAAAAGACAATCCTGTTCCTTTACACAAATTTAAAGGGGTTGTCCACATTCACAGAAAAACGAACAACCCCAGTCCTCATTTCCAGCATTGTATCTCTCCAGTCTCCTGTTTCACATTCTATCACTTCCTAACAGGGACATCACTGCCTCAGCCGCCAATTGACTCTCATTTACATCTTCATTCGGAAGTAATAGAATGTAAAACAGAAGATCTGGGAGAACCAGTGCTGGAATCGGGGGAAGGAGAGTATTTTTAATTTTTTATTATTTTTTTTTTTTATCTGGGTCCAAGGAAAATTATATCATTTTTATCTTTTTTTTTTTTTTTTGGGGACATGGACAATCCCTTTAACAACAAGCATTATATGGGGGGGATGATCAGGTCAAGCTGGAATTTTTGTAGTCTGGAATAAATGGCAAAATGGGGGGCACGTATGGCTGGTACATATGGCTAGTAGCCCTATGGCCAAAAGGGCATCAAGCCACCATTATTTGCCATGGGGGTCGGATACTCTCCATCTTGGTGAAGTCTAATGGTTTCCAAATATCCACCACATGACTATCACTCTGCACTGATATTCTGACACCTAACCTTGTCCAGGGAAGGGTGCGATAAACTTACCAGACATCCGCTTTCCTCCCGTAACCCTCACCGCTAATCACCTCCGGGCTCATCCAGTATGGCGTCCCCGTCACCGAACGGATCCCTGTTCCTGACATGCAGATTGTCTGGAGTCGCTTACTAGCCCCAAAGTCTCCCAGCTTAACGTTGCCTGCAGAGTCCCGGAGGATGTTGGCCCCTGGAGGAAGAGTATAACAAGAACATGGAACAAGCTGTCGGGAGGAAATCGCGGCAGTGTCCAGCATGGTGGAAAACAGATCTGTTCAGCTGATAAGATAGAAACTGATGATGATGTAGATCAGTGCCGCCCCTCTATAGCGATCAGTGGGCTAACCCATCAATTTGTAAATTATTGCATGTCCCGGTGATAAAAAAACTATTTAAAGTGGAACTCTGGCCACTGCCAACGTGCGTTCTAGTAAATCCTTTTGTTCCCTGTGAAACAATTCTGAACGGTATTGTGCTGTTCCTCTAATAGGGGATGTTCATACGGCGTGCTGGATCCATTTTTGGATCTGAAAAACGCATCCGAAACATATCCAACATGCAGGTGCGTGTTTGGCTGCAGCAGGATCGCACCCTATAGTTTTAAATAGGGCGTCTGCTGCATCAAACGGATCAAGAACTGACATGATCTTTGAATGGATCTGAAAGATGAATGTAAACACCTATCGGCGATCACTCGTCTGAACACCGATGCGTGTTTCACACTGAAAGCAATGTAAATCACACTGCACATTGTTAGATGTGTGCTCGGGTCCGTTTAGGGTCCGAAACAGGGATCCAAACACGCATCTATAAAATGATCCAACACGCCGTGTGAACATAGCCTAATTCCCCCCAAGAAATGTGTTACTGAATCTGTCAGCTGGGTGTGACCATTCCAGTGTACAAAAAGGAGAGTCCCTGCACACACGGCTTAAAATGGGTCGTATTTCGGTCCGTAATTACACGCCAGATTACAGGGCTGAAAACGGCCCATTCATTACGGTAATCCACAATTCTCATAGCGAACTATGGATTATGTCTCCTCTCCCTGCTCGGCGAATCCGCCGGGCGGGGAGATAAGTGACATGTGAATGACCAGCGCCGTATACGCGCCGCTGGTAATGATAGTCTATGGACCGGCCCCCCCGCTCCCACCCCCGCTCCCGCCCGGTCCACATGGCGTAATTGCGTCCCGCAGTTAAGCCGTGTGAACATAGCCTTAGTGTCACGCTGGGCAATTGGTAACACCCAGCTGACAGATTCAGTAATACATTACTAGGAGGAATAACAAAGGAACAGCACAACACAGAGTTACACGACGTAGTACATTGTGTGTTTCGGTAGCTTGCGCTAATACTCGTGTACTCCGGCAGCGCAAGGGGGTGGAGGGGTGTCAACCTGGTGGCCCCATTGACATTCATTACTTGCGGTGCGTATTCGCCGCAAGTAATTGACGTCACTTATCTCCCCCCCGCGGCGTATTGTACAAGCGGGGAGAGGAGGCGTAATCCATAGTTCTCATGAGAAGTATGGATTACCATAATTTCGGCGCGCATCTCACCTGTCTTAGAGCGCAAATACGCGGCGAAATGTGTGCCGAGATTAGCCCGTGTGAACATACCCTTAGAGAAGAGGCTGGAGGATTGTTATTTCACAGGAAACACAAGGATTTATTAGAACAGACAGGTTTGGGGAGGTCACAGGGGCTCTTTAAGGTGCAGAAAATCAGATTTTTTTTTTTTTTAACTTGTCGGTCTAAACACAGGATCTCACCCTTTATGTCCCTGTGTACAATCATGTTGCTGTGCAGGTAAGAAACTCCCTCCAGGATCTGCCGGGTGTATCGCCGGGTAACATTTTCCGTTAATGCTCCGTAAGCCTTTAGCTGATCCTTCACTGATCCCTGAGGAAAACAAACAGACCATATTACATTACAAGGTTCGAGTCCTGGGATATATGTTATATTGTAATAGATCAGACTTTTAGCTCCTTGCCAGCCTGATGTAGTATCAATGCATCACACGTCAGCATGTGGTTAAAAATCAGTGGGTTGTGTATTGTGTATGTGCAGGGTCCTTTAGGATACTCCCACCGCATTGACTAGCTTTAAACATGTGGGCAAAAGTAAATAAGGACTATTACCAAATACATTGCTGTTCTTTTCAGAGTTAGAGCAGTTCTTATCTCCTGCTTGTGTACACAGGTTTTTTAGCAGGCCAAAAATGGTGACATCACTCCCTGCTGTGTCTTATCAGCAGCACAGGAGCTTGTTTATGTTTCTTAATGACAAAACTTTAGCCCTTTAGCGCCTTGTGTCCTGCTGTTAAAACATCTCCATCACCAATATCCCTCTAAGGCCTTGTTCACGCGGCTTATTCTGGGACTGATTTCAGCCGTACTGCGCGCCGTATTTGCGCTCCAGTCCCAGGCATTACGGTAATCCACGGCTCTCATAGAGAACTATGGATTACGTCTCCTCTCCCCGCTCGGTGAATCCGCTGAGCGGGGAGAAAGTGACATGCACATTATTTACGGCGTGTACACGCCATGAATAATGACTGTCTATGGGGCCACAATTACATCGGCAATAAGCCGTGTGAACATTGCTTAACAGTTTCAGCTAAGAACAGCAGAGCTGAAATGTCAGTCACTGCTGTAGACCAGCCCACAGACTGAGCAGGTAGTGCGAGTCTGAAGCTGGCTGTACAGAGAAGGCTCTGTGGAACCGCTTGTTGAAAACACCCTATGTATTAGAAAACCCATTTGCAAACCAGACAGCAGCAGGAGCTATTCACATTCATTTGCAGAAGTCAAAGACTAATTATTAAAGGGGAGATTCATCACCTGTTGGTAAATGTTTGAATACTGGAGTCCCAACACTTTAACCCCCACAGGTCGCCAAAACGGGGTCCCCAAGTAGCTATTTTAGTGATCGTTGGGGGGTCCCAGCAGATAGATGAGAGAGGTCAATGGTGGGACAACTCTTAACTCATAGTATGACTGACCACGCACAGAGGTGCCACTCACCCCTGGCATATACTCCATGAAAATCGTCAGCGTCTTTTCGCCTTTGTCCCGTAAACAACCATAATACTGTACTATCCTTTCATGATGCAGATTCTTCAGCAGCTGGATCTCACACTCCAGAGCACTGACCTCCTGCAATGAAAGCAGCATAAAGATTACTATGTGGCGGCACATGAAAAAAACCTGGCAGGGATTAAGAGTTTTAAGCCTTGATCACACGGTATGTGTTCCTGCACTGTTAGGTTATGTTCACACGGCGTGTTGAATTGGATTTTGGATCCGTCTTTAGATGCGTGTTTCGGACCCAAATAAGCATCTAACAATGTGCAGTGTGATTTGCATTGCTTACAATATAAAACACGCATCAGCGTTCAGACGAGTGATCACCGATGCGTGCTTACTTGCGTCTTCCTGATCCGTTCAAAGAATTGTCATGTCAATTCTTGATCCATTTGATGCAGCAGATGCCCTATCGAAAACTATAGGGTGCGTGATCCTGCTGCAGCCAAAACGCATCCAAAGACTAACCTGCATGTTGGACGCGATTTACGCAGCGTTTTTGAATGCATTTTTCAGATCCAACACGCCGTGTGATCATACCCTTAGGGTTCACACAGCTGTTCTGTGGCGCGGATTCAGCATCCAAAACAGACTGCAATCCGCCTGACATTGTTTTCAATAGAAAAACAGCGTCATAGTGCCACAGCATTGGTTTTTGAAGGCACTGAAAAAAAAAAAACGTCAATGCTTGAGCCGAACTCAGTGATGAATCCTCATCTAGAATATGAAGGCTGAAATCCACCTCTAAATTTAGCTTCAAATCCACGTCTAACATTGCAAATTTGAGGCAACATTTCCAAAAACTGGCAGTTTTTAGGCGCATTAAATCAGTGTAAAGTGCACCAGAATGTACGATCCTCTCAAAAATCTGGCGTCAGCTGTACCTTATATAGTAATCATAATGCACCTAAAAAGTTGCATTGTGCAAATTGCGGCGCATAACGTATCATTGGTAGTGTACGTAATGCGCCTATCGAAGTGCAGTGCGCAACAGAGGCGCATAACGTATCATTACTATAGTATGTAGTTACATAGTTTGTAAGGCCGAAAAAAAGAGAGACGTCCATCCAGTTCAGCCTGATGTGTTAAGGTGTTGATCCAGAGGAAGGCAAAAAACCCCAATGAGGTAGAAGCCAATTGTCCTCATTTTAGGGAAAAATTCCTTCCCGACTCCAATCTGGCAATCGAAAAATCCCTGGATCAACGACCACTCTCCAGAATTCTAGTCGCTATAACTTGTTATAT
Organism: Phyllomedusa bahiana; assembly: GCA_025379985.1. Classification (NCBI taxonomy): domain Eukaryota; kingdom Metazoa; phylum Chordata; class Amphibia; order Anura; family Hylidae; genus Phyllomedusa; species Phyllomedusa bahiana. The sequence continues at coordinate 37,978 of JAODAL010006024.1, forward strand.
TATTATGCTCCAGAAATGCATCAAACCCTTTTGACTCTGTTATTGAATTCACCATGACAAGTCCTCTGGCAGAGAATTCCATAGTCTCGCTGCTCTTACAGTAAAGAATCCCTTTCTATGTTTATGTAGAAACTTTCTTTCCTCAAGACGTAGAGGATGCCCCCTTGTTCTAGATACAGTCCTGGGTATAAATAAATCTTTGAGAGATCTCTATATTGACCTTTGATGTATTTAAACATATTTATTATGTCCCCCCGAAGCCGCCTTTTCTCTAAACTAAATAACCCCAATCTGGCTCATCTTTCTGGGTATTGCATTCCACCCAGTCCTTTTATTATTTTTGTTGCCCGCCTTTGTACCTGTTCAAGCTCTACAATGTCTTTCCTGTGCACTGGTGCCCAAAACGGTACACAATATTCCATGTGTGGTCTGACCAGTGACTTGTGTAATGGGAGAATGATGTTCTCATCGTGTGCCACTATGCTTCTTTTAATGCACCCCATGATCCTATTAGGCGCATTGCGTTATGGAGATGCACAGCGTATCATTTTTAGGTGCAGTACAATGTGTCGTGCCCGGCGTATAATGCGCCTAGTTTTGGTGTATGACAGTTCATTTACATCGAGAACATGGCGTCAAAAGTGTTTTGGCGCAAAATAGACCAAAAAACGGCATTTGTGTATTGGAACATGTCACCATTGGTGTCCAAAAACCGTGCTGGTTGGAGTGGTTTTTAGACATGGATTCAGCACTGTAAAACAGCCATAGGAACATAACCATAGGTGCGGTCACAGTGAAGGATGGATCCCAAGAAGAGTTAAAAGGAAAAGATCCAATGGAAGTGAAATGCTAAAAATCTGCACTGTGTGAACAAGGCCTGGCTCAGTCATTGGGAAAATGAAAATAAAATGGTTGCAATGACCTTGCTTGTTTCTGGACTGTCTGGATCAAACTGAACCTGCTTAGCTGCCAGCTCCCGTCCTGTGTCCACATCATAACACAGATACACCCGACCAAAGGCCCCCTGCCCCAGGAGCTTTCCTCGGCGCCAGTTTATAGGAGCACTGGGAGCTGAAAAAGAAGATAGAACAATAAAATACATACAGTAATAAGCATACACTGAGTATAGGAGAGGAAACGGGTCTAACCTGAAGTGTAAATTCACAAGGTACGGAAACGCTGCGGATTTTACAAACCTCATTCACGTTACAGAAGCTTTCTGCACAAAAATAGACCTGTAGGTGCAGATTTCCAGATCTGTTACAGGTTAATTTCTGCCTCAGGATTTCACCCCATTCAGGGTCTCAGAAGAAAAATCTGCAGTAAATCCTAAAATCCATATAACATGCAGATTTGCAGAGAAATCCAGATCTATTGTGTAAAAATCTGCTGTGTGTGGACCTACCCCTAGAGCAGGGGTGGGGAACATTTGGCCCACAAAATCATCTGGTTTAGCCCTGCACTCAATGTCACCAAGTCTACAAACAAATGGCTGGAGCTTCAGAGACCTGCGCATGCGCAGTACCACAATCGGGATGCGACAGCTTAAAGGGGTTGTCTCACTACAGACAGTTATGGTATATCGCTAGAATAATTCCATCAATGTGTGATAGTGTCTAGAGTCTAGCCGTGCTGTGATGCTCAGCTCTAATTGGAAATCCCACTCATTTCTATGGGAGAGTCCTGATCACTTCTCCATTCAGAACGGAGTGGTTTCTGGGCTTGTTCCCGAGATAGGTGCGTCACCCAGACCTATCAGACAACGATGGAACATCCTAGTGATATGTTATCATTGTCTAAAGTGGGAGAACAGATTCAAGTGAAATCTGCTATTGCGCATGCGCCAGTCTCCAAAGCTCCTGCCACATGTTTGTGGATTCTGTGACATTGAGCGCAATAGTAAGAGGGAGTTCACATGACTTATTGCAGGACATATTTTTGCACCTATTTTGGGCGTATTTTCGGCGCAGTACATGCTGAAATACGTCCCAAACAATGTACAATACACCTCTCATACACTATAATGTAAAATATGCGTTGTCAACCACACAAGGCATATTTTAGGCTCAGAATTTAACGCGCATCTGAAAGGAATTGACATGTCAGAGTTAAGTAAAGAGGCAGAAATCTGGCTAGAGGCATACCTGTGCGCACCACGTACCTGTGTTCGCTGCATTACACATGCACCGCTCTAGCCCATGCCACTTCTGGCCTCATTTGCTATTGCGCATCAAGGGAGACAGGGTATGGACATCATAGCACAGGGGAGAAAGGAGAGTCTAGACCAGGCATCCTCAAACTGCGGCCCTCCAGCTGTTGGGAAACTACAACTCCCATCATGCAGTTATATAATCTATAACAGTGGGAATGATGGGAGTTGTAGTTTCACAACAGCAGGAGGGCCGCAGTTTGAGGATGCCTGGTCTAGACTCAGAGGAGACATCCAGGACCCTCAGGGCCAACTTCCACGCTGTTTCTACCTCAGTATGCACCTAAACATCGGAGGAGGCATCTGAGCACATTTGAAACAAGAGACTCTGGTGCACTGCATGTAAACTGAGAGGGGAGTGGGACATCCAGCGCTTCAGTTACAACTTTCGTCCACGGCTTTTCTCCCCGGACTATAGCGGGGACAACAGACTAGATTTGCTGCGGATGTACTCGTCCGTTCAGCAATGTGCATTTGTGGTTGTGCTGGTCAGGAGGAAAAGCAGCTTCAGCCATTACATTAGGGGGGAGTTAATTAAAGGGGTTGTCTCACTATATTGATTCATCTCACCTCAGTCCTGTTTTCTTGGTTTCATTTTGAATTCAGGGGCGTGTTTACTGGCTACTACTAGGCTGCAGTAGAAGCCAGGTCTGTAGCTATAGCAACCAGTGCTGACAGCCTATCAGGAGAGATCAAACAGATCTGTAGCTATAGCGACCTGTGGAGCGGATGTAGCCCATACAAGAGGGGATATCTAGGAATAGGTAGGACACTGTGTAATGGACACATATTGCAAAGTGACTTGTTTATACAAGATCTATAACAAAAAGAGCAATCCTTGTAGTGAGACAACCCCTTTAAATATTGACCAAACATAGCAGGCTGATTTTTAAGCTGAATTTTTTTTATGGCTGTGAATAAGGTTATAAATATCCATAAGGCCCTGTGGCCTAGTGACCGTGTGCATTTACAGGTCTCTGCCACTAGGTGGAATTCAGCAGGGTACCTGCTGCAAACGTGCCACCGAATGTCTGGGTTCGGTGGGGGAAGGAGACTTGCTGGTGTCAGTGACAATAGGTTACTGACACAGGTAGCTAGAATGGCTGCCTTGCAGCCAGCTATGGGTCTCCTTTCTCGGGACGGTCGTAGCGTTGGGTGGGAGGCCGTCCCCACGTTCCAGGCCAGGTTTTGGGCCAGTTTCTGGATGGCTATAAAAGCCCCTAACCTGCAGGTGTTAGGGGGGCGTGGTCTGCTGTTTGGAGTGGAGCAGCAACAGAGCCAAGGAGAAGGGCTCTGGCCCCCAGGCTAGTATTGCAACAGGAAGGATTCTGTGGTTTTGGTGGTCCTGTGTGGTAGACACAGATCACAGAGTAGTGAGGGACTCACTATATATGTTTAGTCAGTGGCCAGACGGCCTGAGGATTATGTTTATGATTTGTTTTCTGTAGTTTGTATCCTTGCCAATAAAGCTGGCTGAAGCCAGTTAAAAGAATTCTGGTGTCAGAGTGTCCTACCTGGAAACGCCATTCTTCGTTCTACCAAGGACGACGATCCCCGGAGCTAAGTGTTATTCCCCCAGGACGGTCCAAAATGGCGTCCAAGCGCAAGTGAGGCGTTACGTTCCCCGCCCCTGCCTTAGGGCCTCTATATATTAGGAATCGGCATTATAATGACTCCTCTCTGCACATTAGGTTACAGGTCCACGTAATAGAAAAAAGGCAGTGGCATGAAGTTGTGAATGCCTACAGCACCTCTTCCGGTTTTTACCACCTGTTAATGGAATACGTGGGATGTTGCCGATACAGTGATAACCGCCCTGTACCGTACGGGCAGATCCCGGTCTTATCTCGTAGGATCTTACATTTAGTGGGCACATTCCTCTCCGGTACGCCCAGTGTGTTCTCGCTGTCCGCGCTGCGCAGTCGGTTGCGGGCTTCCAGGTATTGCACAGACAGACCCAGGTTTTCTCCATTGGTGCTTAAAGAACGACTAGATGGCACAAGGGTGAAGAGATTGCCCTGAGGGCGCCTGATCCGTGGGAACGTTCTTCGTCCTAGGAACATATGGGACAGAGAAAAACTTACAGAGCACCTACATTAAACACATAAGTCCTTGGGCGTCGTCTTCTGTATGCGATTCTGGGAAAGCTCGGTGTCCTGGAATTACAGTCCCCACAGAGGCGGACACCCAGCTTCACCAGACTGCCAAAACGTCCCTTCACAATAGAGGCCGACTACTTGACCATATTAACCCCTTAATGTTGCAGCCATTTGAGAATTTTTGATTTCCACTTTTGTTATCCCCATTTTCCATGAGCCATAACATTTCTACTTTTCCGTCTACATAGATATATGAGGGTTTTCTTGACAAGCTGTATTTTTAATGGTACCATTGACCTCTCTATATATTGTACTAAAAATAAAAAATTTCTTTGGGTGGTGGAATGTAAAAAAAAAATAAAAAAAATAAAAATATTGATGCAACGCCGCCATTTTTATGGGGGTTTCGTTTGAAAGGAGTTCACTGTTCAGTATAAAATGACAGGTCATCAGTATTCTGTGGGTCGGTATGATTCCAGCAATACCAAATTTACAGCTTTTTTTTTTTAAAAAAACAAAAAAGAAAATTAAAAAAACTTAAAAAAAAAATTGCTCTGCATCATCATCGGGATTCGGGGCTGTTGCAGGGTGCAGTATTTAACCATCTAGATGCCACCGAACATACAACACTAGCATCTAAATGACTAGAGAGAGGGGCTGCGGCTGCATTTACTGCGGCGTCTAAATGGAACAGGAAGCAGGCGTACTGCGTAAGCCCCCTCCATACCTTCATAAATGTACAGCGCGGTGCGTTCAGGGGTTGCGCTGTACAGTCATGCACTCACCGTCACTATAGTCTTTATGGTGAACAGACACATGGTATCTTCGTGGGTACGTCCCACCCTTCCCCGCTTTGTCATAGAACTGATTTTCACGATCTGCAATGGGACAGTAAAGAAAAAAAATCTTAGATTTCTCCAAGAGCGACGCTGACTAAGATGAAATACAGAGAGGACTTATCCTAGCACCTGAGAAGTCCTGCCTGTTGTCTGGATTACTCTGAGCTCTTGACATTCGAGACTTCCTGAATGAAGGGCTGGAGAGAGAGAAAAACGTGCCAAAATCTTAGGAGTACAAAGGATCAGAGAGAATAAAATCTGATGTGTTGGTCCCTTAAAGTCAGCGACAGCAGTCCCAGCAGCCGTGCACATTGTGCTGGGGAAAGAGGCCATCCACACATTGTACAGCACCAGCACACAGAATACATTACAAGAAGAGATTCTCTTAAAGGGGATTTCCTATCACAGGCAATGATGGTATGTTGACGCCCCCAAACACCTTGTTCTGAACAGAGAAGTAGTCGCGCTTGAATGGTCACTCTCCATTCATTTCAAAGGAAGTTCCGAGTACAACTGCATGCAAACATTATAAATAACAAGTGACCATGCAAGCTTTCCCACTGCTCAAAATGGGGGATTTCAGGGGCCTGTTCTGGAGATACAAGCGGGTAACCAAAAATGGGACCCGCACCTGGCTGACACTGATGGCATGCCCTATCGATACCCAATCAATGTCTGTGATGGGGACAACCTCTTTTAAAGGGAATGTTCATCTGTTCTTGCTTTTCTTAAACTTCACTGTGATGGGATCAAAAGTCATCAGATAAACCAGACCAACGACCCCTGCCCCAGGAGCGGAGAACCAAACTGATCACCAATAAGCGGCCACAACACTTCTCTGAACAGCCTGCTCTTCACATCAGGCACCAGAATTTCACAATCACTGTAATAGGAGTGTTCTAGGCATCCAGTCTTACTGAAGTGAATGGGAAGTTCTCATGTCAGAGCCTGAAGGGGCTGGTCAAAGGATTACCATTGGTGGAGTGCACGGGCACCTGTCAGCGGATGTTTTAGTGTGCTTTCACACAGTGCGGTTTTTGGCGCTTTTTTTGTGTAGAAAGGTATAGCAATTAATGCTGTACATCTCTGCACAAAAAACGCATCCGAAAAACGCATCAAAAAACGCACCGTGTGAAAGCACACTAAAGGTATGTTCATACGGCTGATTTGGACACGGATTCAGCGCCGAATCGGCCTCAGAATCATCGTCCAATCTGACTGCAATCCGCCTAACATGGTTTCTAATGGAAGATCTGCACCGTTATGCACACAATGCCATTTTTCCTTGCGCTAAAAAATAAATTGACGTGTCGCGAGTTGAGGAGTCCTCACCTCAAAGTATAGTATATGGGAGGCTGAAAATCTTCCTAAAAATCAGCTCCAAATGCGCGCTTACTGGCGTGGACGCCACGCTTATTCATTGATGAAATTTTCAGCGCTGCAAATCAGCCGCGTGAACATACCCATAGGATAAGGCATGCATCCTCAAACTGCAGCTGTTGGGAAACTAGAACTCCCATCATGCATTTATATAATGCACAAGTGGGCATGATGGGAGCTGTAGTTTCCCAACAGCTGCAGGGCCACAGTTTGAGGATGCATGGGATAAGGTCACACGGCTGTTTCTTACCACTGAAACAGCACAGAAACCAGGTCTAAAAACCGTGGCGATTCAGCGAGGTTTGTGGACCTGTATTTAAAGGTGGATTTCCGTCTCCATAAACTATGTGAGGATTCAGCACTGAATCCACCCGAAGAATGGACAAGTCAGTTCATTTTCAGCGCTGAAAAGAAAAGAGCGCCGCAAAGCAGCAATGCTGTGGGCACTGTGACCATGTGAGGCGGATTGCGGTTGGTTTTGGATGTGGCGTCAATGCGGAATCAGTGTCAGAAATTGCGTCCAAAACCGCCGTGTGAACCTAGCATGAAGGTGATGCATTCCTAGCAATTAGACTCTCAAACTGTTTCATCAATGCATTCTAATGGCAGGGGATGTGTAACCCCATCCCCTTCCTATACAGTTACACATATATATGGTATATATACCTGTCTTCTGATTGGTCCAGAGACTGGCAGCTTCCAGATATTGAATTCTCAGTACTGCTCAGCGGGTCCAGCATCTAAATACAATGAGTCAGTAAATAAGTGCAGTATTTCCACTGGGCAGAAACTTGAAGGGGCTTTGTCATCTCTGAGGCAAGTAACTCGCTATGGGACGACCTTAGAGAACGGGGTGATGGCCGCCAAGGCACAGCGCTCCCTCATTCTTATCTATTGGAGTTCTGTGTAAGCCTGTGCACACTCGCTCGGCTATACTCAGAACTGCCATAGAAGAGAATGGGGCAATGGCTGCGAAGGCACAACCCTCCCTCATTCACATCTATTGGAGTTCTGTGTAAGCCTGTGCACACTCGCTCGGCTATACTCAGAACTGCCCTAGAAGAGAACGGGGTGATGGCCGCCAAGGCACAGCTCTCCCCCATTCATGTGAGTCCTGTATACAATCGGTGCAATCTTGCTCGCCTAGATTCAGAACTGCCATAGAAGAGAATGGGGAGAACTGCAAGCGCGGCCCTCTTGTTGTCCTCTAAGGTCGGCCCATAGCAAGCTCCTGGCAAAACCCCTTTATCTAGACACAAATAAGGCTTGAATACGTCGCTCAGGCTGAGACTTACACACTGCTCGCTGGTCTCTGGGATGAACTCCCCCTCACTGTTGATGCTGGTGTAGGACCCCTGCCGGGCAATTCTCTGCTGCCTCTCGGGAACGTAGCCAGGAGGCGGGGAGCTACGCCCGACATTTTGGGAACCTGCGAGCAGAGGACACGACATTTCTATATTCAGTGACATTAGACAGTGGGTTGTATAGTACATGGTGTCCCGACTGGCTGTGAGGAGCATATAGATTCTCTAGGTTTTCAGGTAAGGAACATGATAAATGCCCGGTGGCTACTCACTGACAGACAAGTGTCGGCTCCGGGTCTCAGCAGAATGATACGCTGTAGTAACATCCCCCAAAGACTGTGAGGCTTTAATCCGTACTTGCTTCTGGACCCCTGAGTGGGGTGAGGAGGTCTATGGAAATTAAAAAAAATAAATAAAATTAGATTATATAATATCTATCTATATATCTCAGTGTGAAACGGAGCCTTAACCATACTAATAACTGAGCAGGATACACTGATGCATTATGGGTGAAATACATGGCGGACACGTGACTAGGACACGTCACCTTGGTCACAGCTGGGACCACACACAAACCACTGTCAGAACGGATGGGGGCTTGAGCAGCCTTCTATGAAAGGGTGACTACAACGAAATGAACTGGGAGTTAAAGAAACTAAGGACTTCTCCAATGATGGCCGATCCCCACCAACGGGCCCCTTGTTCCTCATGCAAGCCTTACTGCTGTGTTCATGTAAAGAAAGGGTCACTGAGCTATGCCTACAGGGCATGGACCTCCAAGCTGGAAGTGGTTGGGAGCATGTTGGGGGTTGTAGGAGAGTTATACATTACATACTAGGAAGGCGTGTTGCTGAGACTTAGCGTGGAAACCTTGGTATCATCTTGGATAGAGCACTTAAACCTTCCCTCAGTGTTGTGTGGTCAGATAGGATAACACATAGAACAGTTAATAAGCTCATACATGGTTCCGGTCATGGGAGAGGAGAAGAATCCGAAGACTTTTCATACTGCAACTTCGATCCAAGAGATCCACGGCCTTGTCCAGATCATCCTGACTTCTGAGGGGTATAGAGAGCTGCACAGAAGAAGAAGGGGTATCAGACAGGAGCCACACAGCACGCCACTAAGGTGTTACTGGGCCACATGCAAGTCATCAAGAATGCTGGTGCCTGCTCTCATCTCCTCCCACCTGGAATACTGCAACATCCTTCTCTGCCGACTCCGCCACCGCCTAGCCCCCTTCTCTGCCGACTCCGCCTAGCCCCCCCTTCTCTGCCGACTCCGCCGCCGCCTAGCCCCCCTTCTCTGCCGACTCCGCCGCCTAGCCCCCCTTCTCCGCCGACTCCGCCTAGCCCCCTTCTCCGCCGACTCCTCCTCCGCCTAGCCCCCCTTCTCCGCCGACTCCTCCGCCGCCTAGCCCCCCTTCTCCTCCGCCGCGCCCCCCTTCTCCGCCGTCTAGCACCCTTGCTCCCCTTCAATTCATTCTCAACTTTGTTGCCCGTCTGATCCACTTCTCTCCTCACTTCCTCTGCCCGTCCCTTCACTGGCTACCCACTGTCCAGCGAATTCCATTCAAGTTACTAACCATGACCTACAAGGCTCTCCATAACCTGTCCCCCCTCCATACATCTCTGCCCTAATCCCCATATACCTCCCATCAGACAATCTCTGCTCCTCACAGGACCTTCTCCTCTGCTCTGCTCTCCCCTTATCAGATCCTTATACAACCGTCTCCAAGACTTCTCCCGTGCTTCCCCCATCCTCTGGAGCTCACTGCCCCAACACATCAGACTCTCCTTCACCTTTCTAACCTTCAAAAGTGACCTGAAAACCCATCTCTTCAGGTGCCTCCACCCTACAATGACCCTGCTGCCACTGCACCGTCATACAAACATCTGTCCCTCTCCTTCCTCCTCCATTGTAGATTGTAAGCTCCTGTGGGCAGCATCCTCTCACCTTCTCTATCAGTGTATTTGTCTTATATTATGTATGTGAACCCCTTGGCTGAAATAAATGGTGCCCTAAAATAAATAATAAAGATGCTATCGATCCATAGATCCGTCTGGTCAGACACCGGGCAGAGAGAGGTCCTCCTGGGGAGGCTTATCTGGCTATCCAGCTCCATATCCCCAAACTAAGATGGGAAGGACGGCATTACATAAAACTAGAGGCTGTGACTACTTATGCAACCGGTGAATCCAAACCAGGCGCCCACTGTGCGGCGATCCCCTCCCCTCTCCTAACCTGCACCAGCAAAAATCAGATGGATCGTGTTGTTCTGCATAATCCAAGCCGAGTTATGGAATATCCATGGAATTGGTCACTACTGCTAATCCCGGCCAATCTCACCTCATTGTTCATGTAATGTAGGTCCATCTGCTGCCCAAAGACAAATTTCACCTTCTGCTCTACATCCTCAAACTTCACCGGCCGAGGAAACTGCAGGATCCTGCGAGATAGAGAGGCGTCAACAAATGCAACGAGCCCAAGATACTTACACATCACCGGGAAGGGATCCGTCACTACAACCAGACTTCATCATTGTGGGCCATATGTACGAAAATGGTCTAGCAGTAAGACTGTCTTTGTTGCCCATAGCAACCAATCAGGGCTCATAGCAACCAGAGTCCATAACAACCAGAGTTCATAGCAACCAATCAGGGCTCATAGCAACCAGCGTCCATAGCAACTAGAGCTCAGCATTTATTTCATATACTGGTCTGGAAAAATAAAAGCTGAGCTCCGATTGGTTGCTATGGATGTTGGTTGCTATGAGCCCTGATTGGTTGCTATGGGCAACAAAGACTTACTGCCAGTTTGTATATATAAGGCCCTATGTATTTTCTGTGCCGACTCCTTAAATATCATTTATAGTGGTCGGAGATTCATCCTACTGTTACAAAGCGCCAAACCCCCTGCAGGGACGATAACATTCTGGCTGTAGCAAGCAACAAGATGAATTTTGCTTACTAAATACATCTGTATTATTAGAGGGGTTGTTTCCCTACTAAGATTAGCTTTCAACATGTAGGGAACAGAAAATGAAGAACTTTCTAAATACATTGCTTTGTTGCGGAGATAAGAGAAATGCGCACACAGGTTTCTCTGGTTACCGTCCTGCTCTCCCTCTCTCTCTGCTACCTTTCTTGCCGCTTCTGGAGTGCACACAGGTTTTTTCCTCTGCTCTACTCCCCGCTCTCCAGTTCTCTGATTCCTCTCTCCCTTCTGCTCTCTGAGTGCACACAGGTTTCTCTGGTTACCGTCCTGCTCTCCCTTCTCTCTCTGCTCTGAGTGCACACAGGTTTCTCTGGTTACCGTCTTCTGGGCCTCGTCCCCTTCCCCTTTCCTCTCTGCTCTGAGTGCACACAGGTTTCGCTGGTTACCGTCCTGCTCTCCCCTTTCTCTCTCTGCTCTGAGTGCACATAGGTTTCTCTGGTTACCGTCCTGCTCTCCCTTCTCTCTCTGCTCTGAGTGCACACAGGTTTTCTTTACCGTCCTGCTTCCTCTTCTTATGCTCTGAGTGCACACAGGTTTCTCTGTTACCGTCTGCTCCCCTTCTCTCTCTGCTCTGAGTGCACACAGGTTTCTCTGGTTACTGTCCTGCTCTATCGTTATCTCTCTGCTCTGAGTGCACACAGGTTTCTCGGGTTACCGTCCTGCTCTCCCCTTCTCTCTCTGCTCTGAGTGCACACAGGTTTCTCTGGTTACCGTCCTGCTCTCCCCTTCTCTCTCTGCTCTGAGTGCACACAGGTTTCTCTGGTTACCGTCCTGCTCTCCCCTTCTCTCTCTGCTCTGTTCACACAGGTTTCTCTGATTACCGTCCTGCTCTCCCCTTTTTCTCTTGCTCGAGTGCACACAGGTTTCTCTGGTTACCGTCCTGCTCTCCCCTTCTCCTTCTGCTCAGAGTGCACATAGGTTTCTCTGGTTACCGTCCTGCTCTCCCCTTCTCTCTCTGCTCTGAGTGCACACAGGTTTCTCTGGTTACCAACCTGCTCTCCCCTTTCTCTCTGAGTGCACACAGGTTTCTCTGGTTACCTTCCTGCTCTCTCCCTTTCTCTTCTGCTCCGAGTGCACACAGGTTTCTCTGGTTACCATCCTGCTCTCCCCTTCTCTCTCTGCTCTGAGTGCACACAGGTTTCTCTGGTTACCGTCCTGCTCTCCCCTTCTCTCTGCTCTGAGTGCACACAGGTTTCTCTGGTTACCGTCCTGCTCTCCTCTTCTCTCTGCCTTATCTGAGTGCACACAGGTTTCTCTGGTTACCGTCCTGCTCTCCTCTTCTCTCTCTGCTCTGAGTGCACACAGGTTTCTCTGGTTACCGTCCTGCTCTCCCCTTCTTCCCCCTCCTTACTCCTGAGGGGCAACAAAAAAGGTTTCTTTTGGTTTTACCTTTCCTACGCTCTCCCTTCTCTGCTAGTGCACACAGGTTTCTTGGTTACCGTCCTGCTCTCCCGGTCTCTCTCTCCTGTGAGTGCTCACTGTTTTCTCTGGTTATCGTCCTGCTCTCGCGGTCTCTCTCTCCTCTGAGGGCACACAGGTTTCTCTGGTTATCGTCCTGCTCTCCCTTCTCTCTGCTCTGAGAGCACCAGGTTTCTCTGGTTACCGTCCTGCTCTCCCCTTCTCTCTCTGCTCTGAGTGCACACAGGTTTCTTGGTTACGTCCTGCTCTCCCCTTCTCTCTGAGTGCCCCAAAGGTTTCTCTGGTTACCTTCCTGCTCTCCTTCTCTCTCTGCTCGAGTGACACAGGTTTCTCTGGTTACCGTCCTGCTCTCCCTTCTCTTCTGCTGTGAGTGCAACAGGTTTCTCTGGTTACCACCCTGCTCTCCCCTTCTCTTGCTCGCGTGCACACAGGTTTCTCTGGGTTACCGCCCTGCTCTCCCCTTCTCTCTGCACTGAGTGCACAGGTTTCTCTGGTTACCGTCTGCTCTCCCCTTTCTCTCTGCTCCGAGTGCACACGGGTTTTTCTTGGTTTACCACCCGGGCTCTCCCCTTCTCTCTCTGCTGAGTGCACACAGGTTTCTGTGGTTACCGTCCTGCTCTCCTCTTCTCTCTCTGCTCTGAGTGCACACAGGTTTCTCTGGTTACCGTCCTGCTCTCCCCTTCTCTCTCCGCTCTTTGTCTTAGCCGAGAGCAACTTGAAAATAGAGTGTGTTATCTTAAACAAAGGAGAATAATTACTTTTGAGTGTTTACGTTGAACTCTGACGCTCTCTGCTCTCTAGAGAACATCTCCAGCTCTCGTGTCAGTGCAATTAGAAGAGCTGTGAATACAGAACTGATATGGTAATCACTGCTATAGAACCACCCACAGCCTGACCAGAAAAAGGCACGAAGCATTAATCGGCAGCTGCTTTTGGCTCTGTGAAACAGCATGGTGAGACAACTCCTTTAAACTCAATGTAGCTACTGAGCTCCCCCTAGAGGTGGCTGCAGGAAGCCAGAATTTTATCATCTAAAAGGTGCTTTCACATGGGTAGGGAAATCTGCACCAAATTGTGAGGATTTTGGTTTGGATCGGTTCTGTATTTGCAGATTTTGGTTTTCCTATTAGGTTAAATGCCTTTGGGATGGATTTGCCTCACAGATTTGTTCATGGAAAATCAGCAGCAGCTTACTGTAAAAACCATGTGGACAGCTTCCACAAGTCTCATACTCATGCAGCGGATATTGAGCTGCAGTGCAGATATCAATTCTGGAGCAAGGCAATTTCTATTGCAGATTTGCTGCAGTTTAGGGGGAGAAGCCACCTGTTCTGTTGCAGGTTTATCTGTGGATTTGTGTTTAAAAATGTTAACAGAAAAAAAAAGTCCTCTCTGCATTCACCCTTAAAGGGGTACTCCCACCACAAGGATTAGCTTTAAACATGTCAGCAAAGGTACATAAAGATTACAAAGTACATTGCTGTTCTGAAATTGCTTGCCATTAAAGTTTTAGCAGTTCTTATCTCCCGTTTGTCTACACAAGCTTCCCTAGGTTACCGACCACTTCTCTTTGCTCGAGCAAAGAGTTTATTACTGACAAACTTTAACCACCATTTAGAGATCTGTAGCTTTCTGCGCTGCTGTTAGAACCCCTCCATCACCAAAGTCCCTCTAACAGACTCCACTACAAATAGCAGAGCTGAAATGGCAGTCACTGCTGTAGAACCTCCCACAGCCTGAGCAGGAAGTGGGAGGCCGGAGCAGTAGAACCTCCCACAGCGTGAGCAGGAAGTGGGGGGCCAGCGTAGAAACCCCCCACAGCGGAGCAGGAAATATAGAACCTCCATCACCAAGTCCCTAACAGCTCCTACAAATAGCAGAGCTGAAATGGCAGTCACTGCTGTAGAACCACCTACAGCCTGAGCAGGAAGTGGGAGCTTGGAGCTGTAGAACCGCCCACAGCCTGAGCAGGAAGTGGGAGGCCGGAGCAGTAGAACCGCCCACAGCCTGAACAGGAAGAGGGAGCCGGAAGCTGTAGAACCGCCCACAGCCTGAAGAGGAAGTGGGAGCCTGAAACTGTCGAACGGCCCACAGCCTGAAGAGGAAGTGGGAGCCTGAAACTGTCGAACGGCCCAAACAGGAAGTGGGAGCCTGGAGCGGACTGTGAAAAGTAGGCTCTGTGAAACAGCACGGTGAGAACGTCCCTTTAAAGCTTATGAGAGAAATTCCATAGGTGCTGTGGATTTAAAATGCACACGACAATGTCTGGGCAGAATCTCTGCAGGTTTCCTCCTGTAGCAGTGCAGAGTTTCTGTATGCAGGAAGTTGGCCGTGTATCCATATCATGTACAAGCTCCTAACCCCAATGTCTATGCAGAGGATTTGGAGCTCTGTATCAGAACATGGAGCTCAGACCCCTAGAAAGATCGACTAAGACATTTGGATCTATTTAGGTTGAAAGAGTAAAAGGACGGACATGGACAGGAGCACATATGGAATAATGTGTAAACTGCAGCTTTATGGAGATGCCAAGAAGTCCGGCGACTGCCAAAGCTGTAAACCTGGAAACATAACAGATTGAGCAGTGTCCCGAGGTGAAAGCATCGATTTCATCCATCGGTTGTTCCTCCGCTCCGGCCCCCCCCCCCCCCCCCCCAGCAGGTCATGTTCTCAGGATTTCCTCCATGGAGATACAGTTACAGCCAGTTCACGAGCGGCGGCTGCACAGGTGTCCTCCTCCTATGGGAAATCCTGAAATCAGGAACTGCTGACGGTGGCTGTGAACGATCAATCCCAACTGTAGACCATCCGAAGAACAGCGAGACCACTATTTCTCCAAAGAATACACATTATGTGCACATCTCATATTATTATAGAATACTAAGCTAAAAAATATCTGAAAAAAAAATTACTAAAATAACTAGATTGAAAAATAAAATCTAAAAATATTTATTTTGTTTTTTAATGCCATATAATTATAAAAGCATTGTATAATATTCTAGAGTGTTAATGAATATATAATATAAAAACTATAATACATTAACGTATGCGTAAAATAGAATAAAAATATACACCGTGAAATACTAATTCTAATCACACTGAAATACAAAAAAATAACTATTTATATCCTCATTTTTATTTCAATCTTAAAATTATATTTTTATTTTACAATAGAAAATAGGAATATAATGATGCTACAAAAATATAACAATAGAAAAGAAATGGTAAACTATGCAATTATGGAAAACACCAAGTTATAATATGGTCGTAAAATAGTAATAAAAAAAATAATGCCATTTATTATGATCAGCGCGTACTTCCAAAACACACGCCTTACTGTGGCGCCCCCAGCACGCCGTGTGAACATACCCTTAGCTTAGTGCCCAGTAAACCTGTTCGTGACCGAGCGCACTTTCCTCAGTACACACCGGTTTGAACACTACAAGACTTTCTCACACTGTTATTCTATTCATTTTTTTTGCCTTTTCTACATTATGATCTCCACCATTTTTACATTGGATTTATTTTTTTTATTATGAGAAAAACATAGTAAAACTAAAAATAAAAATTCACGTCTATTTTTCACGTTTATTGAACAGCAAAAGAGGCACTTTTTTTTTTTTTAATTGTGCCCCTTTATCTCACTGACACAAATATAGGGGACACAGTTTTAGGGACATTGGAGGGCGGGGCTAAAAGTTGTGTGTTGGACGTTTTTTTTTTTTAATATATTTTATTTTTTTGTATGTTCCTTTTCACTATTTTATTTGACATATTGGGCCCCCATAAAGTCAGAAAAAGAGCTAAAAGAGCATTTTTATGTAATTTTTTCCCTCCCTGTATTTCCATTGTAACTGGGGCTGATCCATTATCCCCAGTTAGGGGAAACCAACCCCCTGTACTTACTGCAGAGCTGATCTGGGTCGGATAAGATTCAGCAACTCCTGCAATGGCCGCCAGCGCCGGGAGACAGGAGGTCTGGAGGATTCCTGCTAATATGGACGTACAACAAGGAGGACCAATGGCTTCGACCTCATGCCTCTGGAGCCGGATGGACGTCTGTCTTCTTTTCAGCCTTACACACTAGG
The DNA here is from genome assembly GCA_025379985.1 of Phyllomedusa bahiana. Lineage (NCBI taxonomy): Eukaryota > Metazoa > Chordata > Amphibia > Anura > Hylidae > Phyllomedusa > Phyllomedusa bahiana. The sequence goes on from JAODAL010006024.1 coordinate 54,313, forward strand.
TAACACTCATTGAGCCCTGAGTATACAGCGACGGGAAGGCAGGGATGGTAATACTCCGTCCCTGCCTTCTCACTGGAGTGTACAGCTGCTGCTGACAGCCAGCTCTCCACCCACGCAGCTGCACACGTGGCTCCAGGCAGTAGACAAGACAGCTCCCAGCCAGATGTGTGAGGTCTATGTCGGCCGGAACTGGTTAATGGAGGCGATCAGGGAGGCAGGGATGGTAATACTCCGTCCCTGCCTTCTCATTGGAGAGCACAGCTTCCGCTGACAGCCAGCTCTCCACCCGCGCAGCTGCACACTTGGCTCCAGGCAGAGACAGACAGCTCCCAGCCAGATGTGTGAGGTCTATGGCGGCCGGGAACTGGTTAATGGAGGCGATCAGGGAGGCAGGGATGGTAATACTCCGTCCCTGCCTTCTCATTGGAGCATACAGCTGCCGCCAGCTCCCCGCCCGCGCAGCTGCACACTTAGCCCCAGCAGGTCCGGGCAGAGATAAGCAGCCCCCGGCCGGATGTGCAATGTCTACAGGCGGCTGGCAACAGGTTAATGGATGATTTGTTATTTTCAGTAAGGCTCCGCTACTTCTATGGGGAATATTAATGAGCAGCTGCCGAATCTCTGCTGATTTTCAGGCCTGGAGCAGACGCCGGGGCCTGGTCTGGCATTCTGGGTTTGTGGCCAGAACATTGCTGGCAGCTCCCGAGCACTTTTATCTGAAGGCCGGGGCTGTCACCCGGACGGCTCTGGAGCTTGTTAGCAGATACGTCTCTCTAGGAGAGGAAACCACAATGGACATTCCTGGAATATCCCGCAGCGAGCAGCGCACACAGCGCCCCAGTGTTTGCTCGGAGCCGGCTGAACCTTCCACCTCTGGAAGGAAGCGTCGCGCTCGCTCCGCTCGGCCTGTACATCCTGGCTGCTCAGCCCCGGGACGTCTCACATAGCTGTGGTCAGATCTGGCAGCCGCCGCCATATTTCCAGGCTCCTGTCTGTAAAGGAGAGACCCTTAAGAGGAGGGAAACTCAGGTTAGGGATCAAAGGGAGCCAGGGCCGGTTCACAATTAGGCCATTGATGCTGCTGCGCACATTCCTGGGCCGGACACATACAAACTAGAATTTACCATAGGACAACTCTACCGCAGCTCGGGGGAAGCAGCAAGATCTCAAGATGGGATGAAGACCCCACACGGCGCGGCGGACACTCATACACCTACATGGTAGCCTCAAGGGAGAGAGCGAGAGGCCTGTGACCTCCCCGGACAGGTCTGGCTTATTAAAGCCTTGAGTTCCCTGTGATATAACAATCCTGCAGCCTCTTCTCTGATATCTCTGTGTTGTGCTGTTCCTCTGTTATTCCTCCAGGAAATGTGCTATTGAATCTGTCAGGTGGGTGTTACCATTCCAGCTGTCAATGTGTGTGTCCTGTATACAGTGACTTTTAGCACTGGTTAGACAATGTCAGACTGTGCAGGGACACGCTCCAATTGGTAACATCCATCTGACAGATTCAGTAATACATTTCCAGGAGGAATAACAGAGGAACAGCACAAAGTTATAGGAGATGCTCCAGGATTATCTGTCTTAGTAAATCCTTGTGTTCCCTGTGATAGAACAATCCTGGAGCCTCTTCTCTTATATCTCTGGGTTGTGCTGTTCCTCTGTTATTCCTCCTGGAAATGTATGACTGAATCTGTCAGCTGGGTGTTACCATTCCAGCTGTCAATGGGTGTGTCCCGTATACAGTGACTTTTAGCACTGATCGGACAATGTCAAACTGTGCAAGGAACACACCCTTAATAGGTAACACCCATCTGACAGATTCAGTGATACATTTCCCGGAGGAATAACAGAGGAACAGCACAACACAGAGATATAAGAGAAGAGGCTGCAGAATTGTTATAGCACAGGGAACACAAGGATTTACTAACAGACCTATCAGGAGAGGTCACAGGGCTCTTTCAGGAAGATGTAAAGAGCAAAAAGCTCCACCATTCCAGAAAATCTACTGAGGGCCAGGCTGCCTTATAGCCACAGAGTTAAAGGAACGCTCCAACTGGGTTAGGCCTCGGGGGGCAGAGCATATAGAGCAGTAAATCTACCACTAAGATGAAATATAACACTTACTACAGCAGTCTCCGGCGATCTCTACCCTCTCCATCGACTTCTATGGGCAGCCGTGATCGGATCTCTCAGTCAACTGTTAGGGCTTGTTCACACGGAGTATACACTTTGTGTTACAAGCGCTTTAAGGATCAGGACAGAGCGGATCCCAAGACGGATCTAAACAATTAGCAGTGAGATTATCACTGCTGTCTATGACGAACACGCAGCGGCGTTCACATGAGGGATCCCCGCTGCGTGTTTCAATAGCTCCGCTCCATCTTGAAAAGAATTTAATCTTAACGCCGCTGCGTGTTCGTCATAGACAGCAGTGATAATCTCACTGCTTATTGTTAGATCCGTCTTGGGACCAGTCAGAGCGGACGCCAAGACGGATTCTAAAAGTGCTTGTAACACAAAGTGTAAACTCAGTGTGAACAAGCCCTTAGTTCGTCTTGTAAGACCAGACTTGTTTTTAGCACTAATCAAATGAACTAGTTTGGGAGGAAGGAGCTGGATCAGTGGAGAGAGAGGCATTTTTCTCTTATACAATAGCCTTCCTTATATTTGCTTGGGTTTCCAAATTTGGCATAATTTGCGGGAAATTTAAGACCTCATGTATGAAAACTATCTTGGTCATAACAACCAATCAGAGCGCCCCTCTCATTTCATACAGTGCTCTGAAAAAAATGAAACGGGTGCTCTGATTGATTGCTATGGGCAACAAAGAAAGTCTTAAAGGGGTTTTGCCACGATGTAATGTTGACGTGGGATCCTCCAAAATGGGTATTTAATCACTTTTCTAAATATATGTGATTACAAAAATTGCAGCCTGAGAGAGCTACAGGCTGCCTTACCTGCCCTTAGTTACTTAAAAGCTTCTATTAGATACGACCTGACAGGAGCTGCTGGCCGGGCTTGCGCAGAGCACACTTCTTATCTGATGAGAGGCAGCATGAGGAGCTTTCAAGGCACAGGGTAGAAATATGTTGTGTTTTGTATACAGAATCCACTAGTTGTAGTGTGATTATCTGAGTAGATCCCTGCTTTATCTGATAACAGGGAACATGAAGAAGCTTTCAAGCTGCTGTGGAGAAAAGGTGTTGTCTTTTGTATACAGAATCCACTAGTTGTAGTTTGATTATTTGAGAGAACATTGCACACGATCCCTTATGCACTCAGCTCCGTGGCTTGTTTACTTTTGCTTCTTTGCAGATAAGGCACTTCCTGGCAAAACCCCTTTAAGACCAAGACAGTTTCCATACATGTGGCCCTTAGTGTCCAGTTCACATTTGTGTTGGGTCACTCCAGACAAATCTACTGAAGAGCTGCACACAGCAATTTTCTCTTATTTGAAGAACATGAGTACTTAGAGGGGTATTCCACCAGCTCTTTGCAGCGCGGCAAGCGAACAATGAGCCAAGTGTCTAGGAGAATGAGAAGGGTCGTCCTCCCCATTTATTTCTATGGCAGATCTGAGCACAGCTAAGCCGCTCACTGGGCTAGATTAGGAACTCCCATTAAATTGAGGAGGACGGCCGCAGTGACTGCCCTTCATACTCTGGAGATGGTCGGCTCATAGCCAGCTGGACCCAACCGGAAGCCCTGAAGAGTCACAAACTGAAGGCTTGGCCCACAAACAGCACATATCACCTACAGCATAGAGGATGAAAGCTATGACTGCTGGAGGACCGACTACTGGGACCCCGCTGATCACAACACCGGTGCGCTGCAGGACATACATGAGCACTACTGCTTCATTCATGGTCTACTGCAGTGATGGCAACAGTGGAGAGCCCCTTTCTCCCAAATAGCAGGGTCCCCATTGCTGGACCCTCATCAACACTTAGCACATAGTCTAAATTTGAATGATCAATGTTATAAGAGGGTCATGCGCTTTAAAGCAGGGAGCAAATAGGATTGTAAAATTTTGGGAAAATAATCAAATGTAATCTTATAAGAAAACCGATTTCAACTGAATTTGCATTTTCAAGAGGTTTCCATTCACTTGTGTCACTGAATGGAAACACTAAACTGAAATTAAAACAAAAAATATAACTCTATATATCACAGAGCTCAGCTCCTCTCCTCTACCATATAACCCTATATATCACAGAGCTCATCTTCTCTCCTCTATCATATAACCCTATATGTCTCAGAGCTCAGCTTCTCTCCTCCATCATATAACCCTATATATCACAGAGCTCAGCTCCTCCCCCTCTATCATATAACCCTATATATCCCAGAGCTCAGCTCCTCCCCCTCTATCATATAACCCTATATATCACAGAGCTCAGCTTCTCTCCTCTATCATATAACCCTGTATATCACAGAGCTCAGCTTCTCTCCTCTTTCATATGACCCTATATATCACAGAACTCAGCTCCTCTCCTCTATCATATAACCCTATATATCACAGAGCTCAGCTCCTCCCCCTCTATCATATAACCCTATGTATCAGAGCTCAGCTCCTCTCCTCTACCATATAAACCCTATATATCACTGAGCTCAGCTTCTCTCCTTTATCATATAACCTCATATCACAGAGCTCAGCTTCTCTCCTCTACCATATAACCCTATATATCCCAGAGCTCAGCTTCTCTCCTCTACCATATAACCCTATATATCACAGAGCTCAGCGTCTCTCCTCTATCATATAACCCTATGTCACAGAGCTCAGCTCCTCTCCCGCTATCATATAACCCTATATATCAGAGCTCAGCTCCTCTCCGCTATCATATAACCCTATATATCACACAGAGCTCAGCTCCTCTCCCTCTATCATATAACCCTATATATCACAGAGCTCAGCTCCTCTCCTGTATCATATAACCCTATAGATCCCAGAGCTCAGCTCCTCCCCCTCAATCATATAACCCTATATATCACAGAGCTCAGCTCCTCTCCTCTATCATATAACCCTATATATCACAGAGCTCAGCTTCTCTCCTGTATCATATAACCCTATATATCACAGAGCTCAGCTTCTCTCCTCTATCATATAACCCTACATATCACAGAACTCAGCTTCTCTCCCCTATTATATAACCCTATATATCACAGAGCTCAGCTCCTCTCCTCTATTATATAACCCGATATATCACAGAGCTCAGCTTCTCTCCTCTATCATATAACCCTATATTACAGAGATCAGCTCCTCTCCTCTATCATATAACCCTATATATCACAGAGCTCAGCTCCTCTCCTCTATCATATAACCCTATATGTCACAGAGCTCAGCTTCTCTCCTCCATCATATAACCCTATATTACAGAGATCAGCTCCTCTCCTCTATCATATAACCCTATATATACACAGACTCAGTTTCCTCCTCTATCATATAACCATATTACAGAGATCAGCTCCTCTCCTCTATCATATAACCCTATATACACAAGAGCTCAGCTCCTCTCCTCTATCATATAACCCTTCATATCACAGAACTCAGCTTCTCTCCCCTATTATATAACCCTATATATCACAGAGCTCAGCTTCTCTCCTGTATCATATAACCCTATATATCACAGAGCTCAGCTTCTCTCCTCTATCTTATAACCCTATATAACACAGAGCACAGCTACTCTCCTCTATTATATAACCCTATATATATCACAGAGCTCAGCTTCTCTCCTCTATCCTATAACCCTATATATCACAGAGCTCAGCTTCTCTCCTCTATCCTATAACCCTATATATCACAGAGCTCAGCTCCTCTCCTCTATCATATAACCCTATATATCACAGAGCTCAGCTTCTCTCCTCTATCCTATAACCCTATATATCACAGAGCTCAGCTTCTCTCCTCTATCCTATAAACCCCATATATATACAGAGCTCAGCTTCTCTCCTCTATCCTATAACCCTAGATATCACAGAGCTCAGCGCTCACCCTCTATCATATAACCCTATATATCACAGAGCTCAGCTTCTCTCCTCTATCCTATAAACCTACATATCACACAGAGCTCAGTTTTTCTTCCCCTGTCATATCCAGCTCTCAAAGTAGCACAAACCTCCCATCAATCACTTGACACCAGATTGGTAATTGTTGAGTCGCTCCTTCTGTCAATTTTGAAACCAACAGAGCCATCACCACCTTTGTCCCAGGAGAGGACACTCAGCTTTTCCAGGCTCCGTCATGGCGAGTCTGGCTCCCACATAGTGGGTCACTGTGATGTAACCACATATCCCTGTATATTCCTGAAGTGCCGGGAGTAACCGGTGATGGAGTGAAGGGGGCGACACCGGGGCTCTTTGGGACCATTTGTTATGATAATAAGACACTTGTGCTCACCGTCTCTCTCCGTTGTATTCGAACTTGATCCTCACATCGTTCTAGAAGGAAAAAACACAAAGAAATGACAACACTTCTCTGTAATGTAACAGACGGAGATGTTCTGCATGAAATGACGCGCCCCCTCCCACCACCTCGGGGGTCAGCTGCAGGGACCACCAGCCCAGAACTTAGCCGTCATTGCAATGAGAAGGTGCAGATAACCACATTACAGAGGCTAGGGGGGAGGGCGCCCGCCGCCGTCTACTACCGCTCACCCCTCTAGAGGCCGCCGCCTACTGCCGCCCCCCCCCTCTAGTGGCGTCCGCCGCCGTCTACTGCCGCCTCCCCCCCCCCCCCTCTAGTGAGCGTCCGCCGCCGTCTACTGCCGCCCCCCCCCCTCTAGTGGCGGCCCCCGCCGTCTACTGCCGCCCCCCCCGCCTCTAGTGGCGGCCCCCGCCGTCTACTGCCGCCCCCCCCCCCCCCCCCGCCTCTAGTGGCGGCCCCCGCCGTCTACTGGCCGCCCCCCCCCCCCCCCCGCCTCTAGTGGGGGCCCCCCGCCCTCTACTGCCGCCCCCCCCCTCCCCCCCTCTAGTGGCGGCCCCCGCCGTCTACTGCTGCCCCCCCGCCTCTAGTGGCGGCCCCCGCCGTCTACTGCCGCCCCCCCGCCACTAGTGGCGGCCCCCGCCGTCTAATGCCGCCCTCCCCGCTAGTGGCGACCCCCGCCGTATACTGCCGCTCTCCCCGCCTCTAGTGGCGGCCCCCGCCGTCTACTGCCGCCCTCCCCTCTAGTGGCGGCCACTAGAGGCGCAAATGAATAGACTCATGTAAAGCCACTTCTTTCGCTCTTTATCACCAGAGAGGTCTGAAATGGACATTCGGCATCTATGAATTTCATTTGCCCAAAAAGAGCACTGAAGAATCCAATGGGGACATGTATGAAAAGTGACTGGGTCTAAGACTGTCTCTGTTGCCCATAGCAACCAATCAGAGGCCATAGCAGCCAATCAGAACTCGGCTTTCACGTTTCCACAGCAGTATATGAAATAAAAGCAGAGGTGATTGGTTGCTATGGGCAACAACAAGTCTTAGCCCAGACAGTTTTCATATATTTGGCCCTTAACCTTTAAAGGGAACCTGTCACATAGTTTATGCCCCCCTGGCTGAGGACAGTACAAGCTAGTGTCAGACTGCAAGATGCAGCAGTTTTTGTGTATTTAATGCTCAAATCTTATTCATAAGCAGGTGTTAGCCCCGCCCACCAATGGCTAGCCCCGCCCACCAATGGCTAGCCCCGCCCACTGAGTTATTCACATGTTTCTACCTATTCAAAGTAATAGGTTTATCAGTTGAGGTGGGTGGGGCATGAAAAACTTTGTATGACTCTTTTCATGACTCTTTTCTGGCTGAAAACTGCAGATTTGAGCATTAAATACACGAAAACGCCAGCATCTTACAGAATAAGGGACACAGCGCTGGAAACAGCAGGTCTGTCACTAGCTTGTTCTGTCCTCAGCTGGAGGGGCATAACCTATGTGACAGGTTCCCTTCAACTACAACAGCGCCACTGCTGACCACAGGCTCCGTGTGGTATTACAGCTGACCCATATCACTCCGATGGATATGAGCCATAATAATGAATTAAGTAAAAACCTCTTTCCTTCAATCGAAATGATCTCCATTCAGCTGGAGCCTCTTTGGGAACCTCCTGTCCATCGGCTCATTACTCAGGCGGATGCCCTAATTTATATGGGTCTCTAGGAGTACGAGCCTCCCACCATACCCTGCAGGCGCAGCCTTCTACACCCATATAATTCATAAGACGAGGGGTCTATGATTGATTACACAAAAGGATCTTGTTTATTTACAGATCCAAAGCCAAAAGCTAATGAATATAATACAAGATGTAGCCATAAAAATATATTTTACTGGAAATATTAAAAAATCTTATGATGTAACAAGTATTACTGGGAAAGAAAAGAGTAAATAGCAATGTGCCACTGATTAATAAGGCAATGCATAAACAGATGCAGAGGCTAGGGAGCGTACATCAAATATCATGTAGACAAATATATACAGTATATATCTCAATAGACAACACATTAAATAAATACATAGTTAAATGGAATCTGTTGACAATCTTTTTTTTTTTTTTCTTTACTTTTTCTTATATTCTTTTCCTCTCAGTTGTTTTTATTTCCTGATTGTAGATTTCTCTATTCGGCCGTTTATATATGATTGTGGGGAAAGCTTTCTTGTTTGCACTGCTTTAACAGCAGTCAGAGAGATGCTTTGCAGCAGCTTCGTGCACATAGGAGCCTTAAAGGGGTTGTCTCGCTACAATGATTGGGTTTTAATTAAAAGATCTTTAAAAAACAAACAGCTTTGCAATATATGTTCATTACAAATGTCCTACTGATTTTGAGTTCTCTGTTAGTAGTACTGCATCAGCTCCTGAAATCCCTATAGCAGCTGACCTGTTGATCTTTATCTCACTGGCTGCCAGTCCTGGTGACTCTTCTGTTTCTGAATACAGGTCAGAGCACAGAGCCCCTTCCACACAGTATGCTTCTGTAGTGGAGGGGGAGGGCTCTGGCTTCTGTGTCTGTGTAGCTGGATTAACCCTGTGTGCGCCTGCTCCCTCCTGCTCTCTACACAGATTGAGGACAGCAGAGATGAGGCTGATCTGTGGTCAGTAGATGTGACAGCAGTGAAGTGTGTTACTATAATCATGATGTGTCTGTGGAGCTTTGACTATACTAATAGAACAGATCAGGGGGGCATGTGAACGGTTCATGCTCTGCTGTATTAGTGACACATCCTGAGTATAGTAACTCACTTCACAGCTGCCCTGTGTCTGTTCTGACAGGGTTTGTTTGTTGTTGCTAGAGATGTCCGTGGAGATTTGTATGCTAAGCAGAGGGTATAGGAACACTTACATCCCCCCTGCTCTGCTATTAGCATACACAGCTTTACAGACCTCTCTACACTCATAGATCAGCCCTCTCCTGTCTCCGTGGAGCTGACAGTGCAGCTGATCTAGCAGTGAGCAGCCGGCAGCAGACCTAGGCAGGCACACACGGGGTTAATCCTGGCAGCAACCCCCCCCCCCCCCTCCCCTTCCTGCTGTATAGAAGTTATGGAGGAGAGCTGTCTGTGTGCTGAGGGAGGGGGGGGGGGGGAAGAAGAGGCAGACAAGAAGCACGCCCCTAAATTCAAAAATCCTTTGCTGCCAGAAGCATTGAAGTGGGCTGAAAGCTTGTAATGAGACAACTACAACTCCTTTAAAGGGGTGGTCTCATCTCACTGTTTCTTAAAGCAAAGCAGCCTTATTCCTTTCACAAATCCTGTCACTTCCTGGTGAAGCTATGGGTAATTAGCATATGAGCTCCATGTATTCAGACTTCTGCTAATTAGATAAACAAACATTTACCATGTTATATGCATTGTATATTCATGCCTTGTTAATCAGTAGCACATTGCTATTTACTCTTTCCTTTTCCAGTAATACTTGTTACATCAAGATATTGTTTTTTAATATTCGTATTTTAAAGGGGTTGTCTCACTACAAGGATTGCTGCTTTTTATGTTAAAGATCTTGCAAAAACAAGTCACTTTGCAATATATGTCCATTAACAGTGTCCTACCTATTCCTAGATATCCCCTCTTATATGGGCTGCATCAGCTCCTCAGGTTGCTATAGCTACAGACCTGTTCAATCTCTCCTGATAGGCTGCCAGCACTGGTTGCTATAGCTACAGACCTGGCTTCTACTGCAGCCTAGTGGAAGCCAGTAAACACGCCCATGAATTAAAAGTGAAACCAAGAAAACAGAACTGAGATAAGATGGATCAATGTAGTGAGTAAATACTTCTAATGTTTTATGTATTGGATATACCTTGTATTGAATTAATTCGCTTTGGGTTAAGTATATTTGGTTCCTTGTAGGTGGTTCATTTACAGAACAGCGCCCCTCTCGTCTATGGTCTGCATCTGGTATTGCAGCTCAGCCCCATTCAAATCAGTGGGACCGCTACAATAGTGAACACAACTGGTGGACAAGATTCTGGAGACAAAGCAGACCTTTCCTAAACCCCCTTACGATGATATCATGGAGCCGCCACAATCTGGGAGCTCACCTGTTTATTGGGAAGGCTGCCGGGCTTGGTCTTCACCCCCTCGATCCCTGCGGTTCGATGTCGCCTTCCCATCTGAAGGGCGACCAGGTCCTTCATAATGGACTTGAGAGCTTCCTGTTCATCTGTACAAGGAAAAAAAGGGAATGGATTAGGGTCACATGACAGCAACAAACCAAAAACTATCACTGCCCCACGACTAGCGACCCTAAACCCCGAGGAGTAAAGTCTGCAGGAGAGGGCTTGTGTATTTGGCCACAGAGCTGACAGGTCCGGTCACTGGTGGCTTCTGAAGATGGTTAGATGGGTCTCTGCCCAGTAACACTACAGCAGCAGTGCATGTTGGGAGTTGTAGTAGTGCAGCAGCTTAAGAGTCATGGGTCGGATACAACGACATTCCATGCAATAGGATAGGGCAGGAGCATCAAACTCATTATCACCATTGATAATATAGTTGCCTTGCAAGGAGGGCCTGGGAGGGCTGCCTAAGCTGTGCCAATGCCAGTGAGCTGCTGAACTGGTGTGGAGGTGTATGCTGGGGCGCCAAATCCAAGATGGTGCGCCACCACCTGTGCCAAGAAAGAGCGGGCGCTCTGTGTCCGGATCTCGTCCGTCCCCGCTCGCCGCCTCCAAGCTCTCGTCCGTCCCTGCTCGCCGCCTCCAAGCTCTCGTCCGTCCCTGCTCGCCGCCTCCAAGCTCTCGTCCGTCCCTGCTCGCCGCCTCCAAGCTCTCGTCCGTCCCTGCTCGCCGCCTCCAAGCTCTCGTCCGTCCCTGCTCGCTGCGTCTAAGCTCTCGTCCGTCCCTGCCTCCAAGCTCTCCTCCGTCCCTGCTCGCCGCCTCTAAGCTCTCGTCCGTCCCTGCTCGCCGCCTCTAAGCTCTCGTCCGTCCTGCTCGCCGCCTCTAAGCTCTCCTCCGTCCCTGCTCGCCGCCTCTAAGCTCTCGTCCGTCCCTGCTCGCCGCCTCTAAGCTCTCGTCCGTCCCTGCTCGCCGCCTCTAAGCTCTCGTCCGTCCCTGCTCGCCGCCTCTAAGCTCTCGTCCGTCCCTGCTCGCCGCCTCGACGCTCTGTCCTTCCCTGCTCGCCGCCTCTAAGCTCTCGTCCGTCCCTGCTCGCCGCCTCTAAGCTCTCGTCCGTCCCTGCTCGCCGCCTCTAAGCTCTCGTCCGTCCCTGCTCGCCGCCTCTAAGCTCTCGTCCGTCCCTGCTCGCCGCCTCTAAGCTCTCGTCCGTCCCTGCTCGCCGCCTCTAAGCTCTCGTCCGTCCCTGCTCGCCGCCTCTAAGCTCTCGTCCGTCCCTGCTCGCCGCCTCTAAGCTCTCGTCCGTCCCTGCTCGCCGCCTCCAAGCTCTCGTCCGTCCCTGCTCGCCGCCTCTAAGCTCTCGTCCGTCCCTGCTCGCCGCCTCCAAGCTCTCGTCCGTCCCCGCTCGCCGCCTCTAAGCTCTCGTCCGTCCCTGCTCGCCGCCTCTAAGCTCTCGTCCGTCCCTGCTCGCCGCCTCTGAGCTCTCGTCCGTCCCTGCTCGCCGCCTCTAAGCTCTCCTCCGTCCCTGCTCGCCGCCTCTGAGCTCTCCTCCGTCCCTGCTCGCCGCCTCTGAGCTCTCCTCCGTCCCTGCTCGCCGCCTCATAGCTCTCCTCCGTACCAGCTCGCCGCCTCCAAGCTCTCGTCCGTCCCTGCTCGCCGCCTCCAAGCTCTCGTCCGTCCTGCTCGCCGCCTCCAAGCTCTCGTCCGTCCCCGCTCGCCGCCTCCAAGCTCTCGTCCGTCCCCGCTCGCCGCCTCCAAGCTCTCGTCCGTCCCCGCTCGCCGCCTCCAAGCTCTCGTCCGTCACCGCTCGCCGCCTCAACGCTCTGGTCCTTCGCCTCTCGCCGCCTCAAAGCTCTCGCCCGTATCCGCTCGCCGCCTCCAAGCTCTCGTCCGTCCCTGCTCGCCGCCTCCAAGCTCTCGTCCGTCCCTGCTCGCCGCTCCAAGCTCTCGTCCGTCCCTCTCGCCGCCTCCAAGCTCTCGTCCGTCCCTGCTCGCCGCCTCCAAGCTCTCGTCCGTCCCTGCTCGCCGCCTCCAAGCTCTCGTCCGTCCCTGCTCGCCGCCTCCAAGCTCTCGTCCGTCCCCGCTCGCCGCCTCCAAGCTCTCGTCCGTCCCTGCTCGCCGCCTCCAAGCTCTCGTCCGTCCCTGCTCGCCGCCTCCAAGCTCTCGTCCGTCCCTGCTCGCCGCCTCCAAGCTCTCGTCCGTCCCTGCTCGCCGCCTCCAAGCTCTCGTCCGTCCTGCTCGCCGCCTCCAAGCTCTCGTCCGTCCCTGCTCGCCCCCTCCAAGCTCTCGTCCGTCCCTGCTCGCTGCGTCTAAGCTCTCGTCCGTCCCCGCTCGCTGCGTCTAAGCTCTCGTCCGTCCCTGCTCGCTGCGTCTAAGCTCTCGTCCATCCCTGCTCGCTGCGTCTAAGCTCTCGTCCATCCCTGCTCGCTGCGTCTAAGCTCTCGTCCATCCCTGCTCGCTGCCTCCAAGCTCTCGTCCGTCCCCGCTCGCTGCCTCCAAGCTCTCGTCCGTCCCTGCTCGCCGCCTCCAAGCTCTCGTCCGTCCCTGCTCGCCGCCTCCAAGCTCTCGTCCGTCCCTGCTCGCCGCCTCCAAGCTCTCGTCCGTCCCTGCTCGCCGCCTCCAAGCTCTCGTCCATCCCTGCTCGCTGCGTCTAAGCTCTCGTCCATCCCTGCTCGCTGTGTCTAAGCTCTCGTAGGCCACCTAAAATGCAGCGCTGGGCTGGCGCGCTTGTGTCTGATATGTATGGGATAAGGCAACGCAAGCAACTGCTGCAAAGCAAACCTGACCGGATTCAGGAAGAGGACGCCAAGGAAAACGTATCCTGGATAATGGCGGCCAAAAGGGTCAATAACAAGGCCGAAGGCGACAGGAGTGTCTGGGTCCATTACATTGGTCTCCTCAACATTCTGAATAACTACAACTCCCAGCAAGCCCTGCTGGTGGCAGGCTGTCACGGCACACTGCGGGCTGTAGTCTAACAGGTCTGGGCACAGTGGTCTACAGCAGGGGTCCCCAACCGCCGGTCCGCGGACCGGCACTGGGCCTTAGTGTATCCCCTGCGGGACCGCGGCCCCGGGCTAACATGATCCCGGGGCCGCCCGTGACTTCAGTCCGGGCGGTTCGGCATCTGGTCTTCGCAGCCGCTATAATCCGGCCCGCGCAGACCTAGCAGGTGCGCTCAGTGTGCGGCTGCATTACAGAGAATGCAGGAGCGATGCATTACCGCCCCTGCTTTCCCTATTGCTGTAGATGCGGCGCTCACTGAGCGCCACATCTACAGATCAGCGGCGCAGGCAGTGTGATGAGCAGTGACGTCACACCCCCCGCGCCGCTCGCTGCTGTCGGCTGCCGGGGAGGAGCTCGGCCGAGGATCCGAACGGTGATGACCTTTCTTATTACTTTTTTTTTTTTTTTTAATAATCGTCCTGACTACATGCTGGGGCAGCTATGTATCCGCTACAGGGGGGCCAGCTATGTATCCGCTACAGGGGGGCCAGCTATGTATCCGCTACAGGGGGGCCAGCTATGTATCCGCTACAGGGGGGCCAGCTATGTATCCGCTACAGGGGGGCCAGCTATGTATCCGCTACAGGGGGGCCAGCTATGTATCCGCTACAGGGGGGCCAGCTATGTATCCGCTACAGGGGGGCCAGCTATGTATCCGCTACAGGGGGCCAGCTATGTATCACTACTGGGGCAGCTATGTATCACTACTGGGGGCATATATCTCTATAATGACAGAGCTGATGACATATGTATATTATATACAGTACATGTATAATGCTGACCCACAGAGCTGACCAATATCACTGCAGACTGATTGTCAGCTCTGTGGATCAGCATTGTTAATATAATAGTGACCCACAGAGCTGACAATCAGTCTGCAGCTATAAAATACTGGTTACCCCATACTATACCCCTAAATGACACAGTATACACCTTATTGGGTTTTTTTTTTTTGGGTGTGATTCTAAACATCCAACACCCTCCATAACCCCGCCCCCAATAACCCCGCCCCCACTGGGCCGTGGAAAAATTGTCGTGCATCAAACCGGTCCCTGGTAGAAAAAAAGGTTGGGGACCGCTGGTCTACAGGACTGCGTCTGGCCATATAAGCTAGAACAGAGACTGGTCACTGTAACCGGGAATGATAGACCCGAGCAACTGCAGACACACCCCAGTACGGGTCACCTCCTCCTACCTATACAGGAGCGTCACAGACTACACCCTGGAGGGTCACACATCACCCTGCAAGATCACCTACAGGCAAGGGAGGGAAGCGGCAAGAGAATGTTAAAAGGGTTGTCTAACTACAAGGATTGCTGTTTTTTACGTTAAAGATCTTGCAAAAACAATGCAATTTGTGTCCATTAATCAGGGCTGTGGAGTCGGAGCCTATTTTAGTTCGATGCAAAGAGCAAAATGAACTGGGTGCGGCCGGTGCTGCTGCTCCCATATCTTCAGTCTCATCACATGAGGAGTGTAATTGATGACATGGAGCAGGCAAAGCGCTGCCACAGGGGAAAAGATTCTGCTCCCAGGGCAAACGGATTTCAGCAAAATTTTTCACCTGTTTTCAAAGTAGAAGAAGAGTTTAACCATTTATCAGAACTGACTGTGGCTGAGGCAATTCCTTTATACCCTGACATTGTTAGAGATGTTGCCCCTGTGGTCACTGCTTTGACCCCAACCCAAGTTAGTGTAGAGAGGCCGTTCTCTAGCCTGGAAATAATGAGATCAGATGTGAGATCATGTATGCAGGATCTGATGGAGGCAATATTATTTCTCAGAACAAATTCAGAGACTCCACAAATGTTATTCAGTACATTTTTGTTGAAAGCTCTTTTTTTCCCCCACTTACTGCAGCGTTTTGCATATTTATAATTTTTTTTAAGTTTCTTGTGTTCTAAAGTCGTATCCAACAAATATATTTTACACTGACAAGCAAAATGGTAACAATGGTTTGACCTTGTGACTCTCAGGCTCCATATCTCACCATCCACTACAGCTTTGAATGCGAGGCCACCATTATTTTATAGACAATCATCTTAGTTATCTTATATATAAATTTGACTTGCAACTATTTAGCATCTGCTTTGTTCAAGAAACTGCATTGTTACTGTTTTGCTCCTGGTGGTGGGACAATCTTTTCCTTCTTGTTACCACAAATTACAACCTGTTCTCACATTCCCTAATAGCTCAGTGTGTTATGAGGCAGATTCCCAAGTGAAAGGTCACTGGTTCGAGCAGCCTCTCCTCAGTGCAAGACATAGGAAAGCCGCAGACGGAAGCCGCTCCTCAGTGCAAGACATAGGAAAGCCGCAGACGGAAGCCTCTCCTCAGTGCAAGACATAGGAAAGCCACAGACGGAAGCCTCTCCTCATGCAAGACCAGGAAAGCCGCAGAGGGAAGCCCCCCAGTGCAAGACATAGGAAAGCCGCAGACGGAAGCCGCCCTCATGAAACATATAAAACCGCAGACGGAACCCCTCCCAGTGCAAACATAGAAACCCGCAGACGGAAGCCTCTCCTCATGCAAACATAGAAAGCCGCAGACGGAACCCTCTCCTCAGGCAAGACAAAGGAAACCCACAGACGGAACCCTCCCCATGAAAAGAACGGGAAAAGCCGCAGCCCGGAAGCCTCTCCTCATGCAAGACAAGGAAACCCCACAGAGGGAAGCCGCTCCTCAGTGCAAGAAATATAAAGCCCAGAGGGAAGCCTCTCCCATGCAAGACATATGAAAGCCCAGACGAAGCCTCCCTCAGTGCAAAACACAGGAAAGCCGCAGAGGGAAGCCTCTCCCATGCAAGACATAGGAAACCCAGACGGAAGCCCTCCTCATCAAACATAGAAAGCCGCAACAACCTCTCCTCATGCAAAAAATTGAAAGCCCGCAGACGGAAGCCTCCCTCATGAAAGAATAGGAAAGCCGCAGACAGCTGTACAGAAGGCCCAGACCAGGAAATAAGTTTCCCTTGCTCGAGGAGAAAAAGATTGAATTTTCGGGGGTTTTAATTTGGTAACGTGGAAAAACCACCCCTGCCTCACCTGCCCAATACAACCCAAAATGACACATGGGGTGGCAGCTCATGCTATGGGGACAGGGACAGACACTGGTTTTTAACTGAAGGAAAATGAATGGGCCAAGTACAGGGGTCTCCTGGGGGGGAAAACCCCTTCCAAACCCCCTGGGCCTCAGACGGGCCGAAGGTTCTTTTAAGCACACAGCTAAAATAACAAAGCAGCGGCTTCAGAACAAACCCCTTTCCCCCATTTCCGACTGGTCCACCGAGCCCTGCCTAAACCCAAAGGAGCATCTCTGGAAGACTTTAAATGGGGTCCACCAACGTTTACCTCCAACCCGAGGGGAAATGGAGAGGATCTGCAAGAAAAAAATGGAAGAGGGTCCCCAAATCCGGGGTGAAAAACCTGTTGCATCATTTCCCAAAAAAAGTCAGGCCGTACACTCAAAAGGGGCTTTCTACCCCAATACTGAGCAAAGGGTTTAATACTTAAGACCATGGAGATTTCCGTTTTCCCTTTTTTAAAAAATTTGCAAAAAATTTTGTTTTTTTTTCTTTCAAGAGGGGGAGGGGGGGGGGCGCGAGTGCACATTTAAACAGCAAAAAAAAATGACTTTTTGGATCTTACCAAATGGCTGCAATGAAACAAAAGTGAAAAATGTAAAGGGGTCTGAATACTTTCCGTACCCACTGTACTTCATACACTCGATACTATGGGGATGAAGAGGACGACATGGTGTCCAGCAGGACAACGCCCAAACAGAAAAGGTTGGGGAAGGAAGGGTCAATGACAATGAGTAGGCTCTGGATCGACCCCATAGTCCCCGAAAACCGAACCCCAAACCAACACTTGGGGTAAGTTTAAGAAAAAGCTGTATTTGATACAAGTCCAGTCTGCACCAACATGGGAATGTGAGAAGAGACCTGGGATCAGATTTTGGTCAAGATATGCTTGAATCTGATCCCAAGACCGAAGGGTTCAGGGAGAACTGAAAGCCAAAGGGGGGTTTCCCAAATCAACAAAAAATGAAAATTAACATTTTGATTTTTAGGAGCAAAACAGAACAATCTTACAGGAAAGAATCGCAGAACTAACAATGCTAAATACTTGCAAGCACATTTTTATAAAAATAGGGAAGAACGTATATAAAAATTTCAGTAGCCTCATGTACAAAGCTGTAGTGGGTGGAGAGATATGACCTGAAAGTCACAAGTTCAAACCATTGTTTCCCTTTTTCTTGTCAGTGTAAAATATATTTATTGGATATAGTTTAGGGCACAAAAAAATTGAAATATGCAAAACACTGCGGGAACATTTTTTGGAGCCCTCTGAATTTTTCTGAAAATAGTATGCCTCCATCGGGCCCTGCATAGACGACCTCACATCTGACTCATTATTCCAGGGCCCTAGAGAACCCCCCTCTCTAAAACCTAACTTTGTTGGGGGAAAGCAGTGACCACAGGGGCAACACTCTAACAATGCAGGGTATAAAGGAATTGCCTCAGCCACATCATTTTTTCATAAATGGTAAAACTCTTCTACTTCTTTAAAAACAGTGAAAAATTTTGCTGAAATCTGTTTGCCCGGGGACAAACCCTTTTCCCCTCCTGGGCAGCGTTTTGGGGCCTGCCCATGTCATAAATTACACCCTAAATTAAAAGGGTGAAGATATGGAGCAGCACCCGCCGACCCAATTCCTCTTTTCTTTGCATCGAACTAACTGGACTAATTAATATTTGGGGGTCGGTCCCTTTTTTTGACGACTCCGACTCCTGCAAATAGCTACCCCACCCCCCGCTCCGGGGGGAGGGGGGGGGCACAATGTCTGCGGGGGGAAGCTCCGGGGGGGGAGGGCACAGGGTATGCGGGCACAGGGTCTGCGGGGCACAGCCCCGGGGGAGGGGGGGGGGGGGACAGGGGGCTGCGGGCACAGCTCCGCGGAGGGGGCACAGGGTCGCGGGGACGGGTTGCGGGGCACGCTCCGGGGGCGGGGGGGGGGGCACAGGGTCGCGGGGCACAGCTCCGGGGGAGGGAGGGGGGCACAGGGTCTGCGGGCACAGCTCGGGGAGGGGGCACGGTCTGCGGGCACAGCTCCGGGGGAGGGGAGGGGGCACAGGCTGCGGGGCACACTCCGGGGGGGGGGAGGGGGGGGACAGGGGCTGCGGGGGGCAGCTCCGGGGGGGGGGAGGGGGGCACAGGGTTTTTGCGGGGCACAGCTCCGGGGGGGGGGGGGGGGGCACAGGGGGCGCGGGGCACAGCCCGGGAGGGGAGGGGGGCACAGGGTCTGCGGGGCACAGCTCCGGGGAGGGGGGGGGCACAGGGTCTGCGGGGCACAGCCCGGGGGGGGGAGGGGGGCACAGGGTCCGGGCACAGCCCGGGGGGGGGGGGGGGGAGAGGGGGGGGGACGGGAGGGGGGGGGGGGGGGGGACAGGGGGGGGACAGGGCTGGGGGGGGGGGGGGGGGGCCGGGGGGCCAGCTGGGGAGGGGGGGGGGGGGGGGGGGCCCGCCCGGGGGGGGGGGGGCAAGGGTCTGCGGGGGACAGCCCGGGGGAGGGGGGGGCACAGGGTCTGCGGGGCACAGTCCGGGGGGGGGGGGGGGCACAGGGGCGGGGGCCAAGCCCGGGGAGGGGGGGGGCACAGGGGCGGGGGCACAGCCCGGGGGGGGGGGGGCACAGGGGGGGGGGCACATCCGGGGGAAGGGGGGGCACAGGGTCGCGGGGGACAGCCCCGCCCGGGGGGGGGGGGGGCACAGGGTCTGCGGGGCACAGCTCCGGGGGGGGGGGGGGGGGGCACAGGGTTGCGGGGCACAGCCCCGGGCCGGAGGGGCACAGGGTTTTGCGGGGCACAGTTTCCGGGGGGGGGGGGGGGGGGGCACAGCGTTGCGCAGAACGGGGCAAAAGGGGGGGGGGGCACAATCTAGCGCCCGGAAGCCCCGCATAAACCCCATGGCGAACGGGGGGACCCGCCCCGGGGGTTTTGTCCGCCCCCGGGCGCCTCGGGCCCTTCGGAAAAGGGGCCCCGGCCTTCCACAGACCTCTGCGACACAATTAAAAGGGCCCCAAAACTCCCCCAACTTCTTTGGGGCCCTTTTCATACCCGGCGGGCGTCCCCGGGTATTCATACCCGGGGGTTGTCCCAGTTTTCGAGCTTTCAAGGCCTCACGCATGCGCAGCACGACACTTCCGATAGGACAGGAGAGCCGTCCATCATCTGAGTGGGGCCCGGCAAAAAAAACCAATGGAAAGGGAGGTTACTAAACCCGCAGAGGGAACCAGCGAAAGGAAAGGGGGCGGGGCTTCTGATGACAGCTTCACTGACACTGGGCGGGGCATGTGTAACCATAGCGACAGCAGAGCCACCACACTATTGTAGAAAGCATCATGACTTCCAGAACTTTTTGTTTTCCTTAATTTTTTTTTAATCAACAAAGCTCTTATGAGGACAGAGTGTCTGCAGCTTTCTTTAATGCTACTGTTTAATGTAGTTAGAAAACAAAAAAAATATTTGTAGAGTGAAAAAAAAAAAAAGGGGGGGGGGGGAATTACACTTGCGCTATAGTTTTTTGGTGCTGGTATAAATAACGTTAACTTTATGCTACGAATCCCAATGGCTCCTTTGACACTAAATTTAAGTGATTTTCATTATGTTGTAATATTTTAAAAATAAAAAAATGAAAAAAACTTTTAAAAAATCACTTTGCATTGCCAATTCCTGTCACTGACACATTTTTTTTTATCAATGGACCGGTGTTGGGGCTTGCAGAATGAGCTATAGTTTTTATCGTTAGTCTTTCGGGACAAATATGATCTTTGAGTCACTTTTTAAGAAGTATCCGGTCGCATTGGATATTTTTTTATAGCGTTTACCATTTGGGATAAAGAAACCTTAATTAATTGGGCTTTTAGGAATGTGAAAATCCATCATTTTATTTGCGTAATTAAATTTTAATTTTTTTTTTTAGATATGATAAATGTGAAAGGAGCGTTTTATTATTATTTATATATATATATATATATATATATATATATATAAAATATAAATATTTTAATTGTTACTTAAAGGGGTTATCTCACTACAAGGATTGCTGCTTTTTATGTTGAAGATCTTGCAAAAACAAGTCACTTTGCAATAAATGTGCATTAACAGTGTCCTACCTATTCTGAGATATCCCCTTTTGTATGGGCTGCACCAGCTACTCAGGTCGCTATAGCTACAGGCCTGTTCAATCTCTCCTGGTAGGCTGCCAGCCTGGTCGCTATAGCTATAGACCTGTTTGATCTATCCTGATAGGCTGCCAGCACTGGTTGCTATGGCTACAGACCTGTTCAAGCTCTCCTGATAGGCTGGCAGCACCGGTCGCTATAGCTACAGACCTGGCTTCTACTGCAGCCTATTAGAAGCCAGTAAACACGCCCCCGAATTCAAAAAGAAACCAAGAAAATAGGACTGAGTTAAGAGGAACCAATGTAGTGAGACAACACCTTTAACTTTTAAAGAGGTTTTCCTATTTCACAGATTGATGGTTTATCGCTAGGAAATGCCATCAATGTCTGAAAGGTGAGGGTCCTGCCTCAAGAATGAACCCCAAAACCTCTCCATTGTGAATAGAGACAAGGTCAGGACTTTTCCATTAAAATCAGCAAGCTCGGCTGTACTGGAACTCCCAATGATTTCTAGGAGAGTCTCCTCCATCTCTCTGTTCATAATAGAGAGGTCTCAAGGATTGTTCTCGAGATGGGTGTGGGTCGGGTGCTACCTTTGGGACTCTCCCCTATCAGTCACTGATTCATATCCTAGTGATATGCCATCAATGCCTGAAATAAGACAACTAGGATACTTGACTGAGACAGGGCTCTGATCACTAGTACAATGCACTGCAATACTGATATATTGCAGGTTACTGTACTTTTACTGCTTATTTATAATAGGAGCATTAACATGGCAGACCTTCACTATGGCCCCGGCTGCCAAGACCACTGCATCAAAAAGGGAACAAGGGCAACTGAGAGATGGGAGGGATCCCCAGCAGGTAAAGGCTTAGATGCCACAGACACTTCTGTATTAACCCGTCTCCCTAACTTTTGATTTACATCATGATGGAGAGGGGAGTGTTGATGGGGATCACAAGCTCAGCTTGCTTTATACACAGCCCGGGCTAGAAATTTGTATTTGGGATTGGTAATAAACCCTGATCATTTTACCACTTAGATGCTGCGGTCATATATACACTTGAAACCAGAAGTTTCCATCCACTATATATAAAGCCCCATCTGCAGGTTTTTCTCATTATCAGACATGAAATCAGAATAAACCTTCCCCGTTTTTGGTCAATTTGGAACCAAAATTATTTATATTTGTCAAATGAACTAGTGATTGTGTCACTATCCACAGTGAAACGAGTACTGTATCAACATGGGCTGAAAGGCCGCTCTGCCAGGAAGAAGCCATTACTCCAAAAGAAACATATAAAGCCAGATTAATGTTTGCAAATGCACAAAGACCTACATTTTTGGAGACATGTCCCGTGGTCTGACGAAACCAAAACTGAACTGTCTGGCCATAATGACCATTGTTACATTTGGAAGAAAAAGGGAGACGCTTGAAAACCTAAGAACACCATTCCAACTGTGAAACACGGGGGTGGCAGCATCATCTTGTGGGGTTGTTTTGCTGCAGGAGGGACTGGTGAACGTCACAAAATAGATGGCATCATGAGGTAAGAAAATGATGTGGCAATACTGAAGCAACATCTCAAGACATCAGCCAGGAAGTTAAAGCTTGGGCGGAAATGGGTCTTCCAAATAGACAATGACCTGAAGCTACTGCCAAACTGGTTACAAAGTGGCTTAAGGAGAACCAAGTCAATGTTTTGGAGCAGCCATCACAAAGCCCTGTTCTCAGTCCTATTGAAAATTTACGGGCAAAGCTGAAAAGGCCGGTGCGACCAAGGGCCCTCCCAAACATGGCTCAGTTAACCCCAGTTCTGTCAGGAGGAAATGGGCCAAAATTCCTCCCAAAACTATTGTGAGAAGCTTGTGGAAGGATCAAAAAGTTTGACCCAAGTCATAAGTTTAAGGGCAAAGCTACCAAATATAATGAAATGTAGGAAACTTTTTGACTTTGCAGAAAGTAATAAAAAGCCTTAAAAAAAACCCCTCATTATTTGGCATTTGGTAAATAAATAATTTTGTTTCCCAATTGACCTAAAACGGGGAAGGTTTATTCTGATTTCATGTCAGAGAGCGAGAAAAACCTGCAGATGGGGCCTTTTTTTATAGTGGAAAGAAACTTTCATGTTCTCCAATTTTAAAAAAAACTTGGGGGTTCATATATATATATATATTTTAAAATATAAATATAAATATCCCCAGTTTTTCTCCCCTATCTGCCCTATATAGAGATAAATAAAAAAGTATAGAACCCACCTACACAAGTTGCATTTTCATTTATTTTCACCTTTTACATTAACTGTGAGACAGTGTGGTCTGTAAACGGTTAAAAATATGTTATAATCCTTATTAGACCCCATTTTGTCAGCCCGTTCGTTGGTATCCCATCAAAATGTTTCCCCGACAGTGGGGCCAGTAGACCACACTTCATGCCCGATGCACAGATGGTTCACTAAATAGGGCAAACTTAGTCCAGTTTGGATTATGTCTGCCCTATACAAGTCTATGCCCCCTTTGCTGTATTCGTTTGGATACATTTTCATGGTATCCTAACATAACGGTCTTGCCAAAATGCAAGGTGAAAGGCGCCTTAAAGGGGTTTCCCAATTTTATTTTATTTTTTTAAACCCTACCACCTCCCACTGTGCTAAAATAGAAAATGACCCCATACGTACCTCTTCTTCCAAAAAGAACAATGTTTGAATTGTGACATTATGCCATAAACTCATAGGGAATGGGCTCAAGGAGTTCAGGTTCCTTTCCATGAGTGCGGACGAAGTGCACTTCTCTTGGTTCTGCTGGCTGACGCTCCAGTTCCACCCAGGTGCCCGTCTCCTTTTTCTTCAACGCCTTGACTGGAGGAAACTCTCTCTGCTCTTGGGGTGGTGAATGTGCTCCACATGGACGTTGATTCTTTTGGCAAGGGTTTTACCCTTGATCTGCTGGTTCACAATGATACCCACACTTTGCTGTGTAACACTGTAGATCCTGCCAGTCTTGCCCTGATAGCCTTTATGTGGCATGCCTTTATGTATGGTGCCCATACCCTTAATGTCCACAATGTCGCCCTTCTTGTAGATGCGCATGTATGTTGACAAAGGCAGAACTCCATGTTTACGGAAGGGTCTGGAGAACATATACCGGGTTCCATGCCTTTTGCCTCTTGTGTTCGTCATTTTTGCACCTTAAAGATGGCTGGTCCAGCGGAAAGAGCGTATGTACCTCTTCTATTAGAATCGATCCAGCGCTGCCGAAGCCCCAATGGTCCCTCGCTGATGATGTCACGTTCATTGATCACACGATGCTGCAGACAATCTGCATGTGCCTCATGTGACCACAGAGGGCAGTGATTGGCTGCAGCATCATGTGATCCGTGAACGTGACATCAGTGAGGGACCAGCTCTGGAACGGTTGTAATAGAAGAGGTACATATGGGGTAACTTTCTTTTTTAGCCCAGTGGGAGGTTTTTAAAAAAGAAAAAAGTCTTGGAAAACCCATTTAAGCTTTAAAATTTGTCAGTACAAATGATTGAGTCAATTCTTTGCAAAAACCATACACTGTGCTACACCCTCTGAGGGGGCGGAGCATGACAAGGTAGTCATACTTTTGTTTTGTTGCATCCCTGTGTCATGCCCCGCCCTCTTAGGACTATTCCTGTTAAATTGTAACCAGCCATTGTTTCTAGTATGAAATACAG
Source organism: Phyllomedusa bahiana (assembly GCA_025379985.1). Taxonomy (NCBI): domain Eukaryota; kingdom Metazoa; phylum Chordata; class Amphibia; order Anura; family Hylidae; genus Phyllomedusa; species Phyllomedusa bahiana. Next base: position 78,729 of record JAODAL010006024.1, read on the forward strand.
TGTGGCCGCCATCGGGCTCCCACCCAGCTTTCCTAACCCCTGCATGACTATACGTTGGCCACATGACAGTCCCGGAAAGTGGGGCGGCAATAAAGTTGACATACGGCAAGTGCTAAAACTTGTAATTCGCATGGAGTTCACAGTCTGGGCCATTAGATCCGTAGCTGTAGGGCCCCTCACACTCCTGGTGTCTTGCTACTCTATGTTGTCATAGACCCGCATGACGTCTGGTTGGTCTTTAATCAGTTCCAGGAGTTTGAAGACTCGTTCTTTGTCGCTATCCGAGAGCTGGACGGTGATGTTGGGCAAATACTCCGGCCCAGAGGAGATCGGCACTAGTCCCAAGGAGATCAGCTCGCTGCGGACGCCTCGCAGGGACGATGGATCACAGATATACTGCCAAGAAAAGAACCCCAGGTGAGTTATCATGTCATCACTATTCACCTGTCATATCAGCATGTACACATCTGGGGGCAAGTTTTACGTTTGTACTGTACTTGGTTAGAAAAAAAAAAAAAAATGGTCTTGTCTTCTTTCTTCCAGAAACAGCGCCACACCTAGGTCCACAGGTCATGCCTGGTATTGCAGTTCTCCCCCATTGAAGTGAATGAAGCAGGGCTGCAGCATCATAGACAACCTATTGACAGGTGTGGCACTGTTTTTGGATATGTGTATTTTGGGTGTATTACTTTTTATGATTCAAAACGCTTTATTTGAGAAGAATGAAATAAATACAAACATTCGAGGGAACATAGAGGCTGAAAAAAGTCTCAACCATAAAAAGAAGACACAAAGCAGTATTAAGCACACTATACATCAATCAAAATATTATATATATATATATATAATATATATATATTATATATATATTAGGAAATAACATGAAAATAGATGCATAACCTCAACAACCAAATGATATCTAGATACATCAATACGATATAGCAAAAATATCAATTTAAGCAGAAACAGTATATAGAGAGTAAGAGGTAAAGCAATGTCGCTAAGACGACTGCAAGGGGTTTCCACAAGGGAACCCTGTAACAAACTCAATCATAACTCAAAAAGTGATCCATAAAAGAGAGGAGTAGAAATAGAAGGAGAGAAAAGGGAAAGGGAAAGGAGAAGGGGAGGGAAAAGAGGGAAGGAATATTGGGGGCGTGGAGTTAAACAAATAATGTCGAGACCCAGGTAACCAAGCACGTGGTCGCCCTAGGGCACCAGAAGAGGAAGTAGCAGGTGCCCAAAAGGCCCCCCGGCCGTAACTCAAAAATAGAAATGCGGAGAGGATGAAGAGACCCAAAGGCCCCTTTTCAGCCATTGTCGCATTTGTCTGTCAGAGGTCGCCAAGATTTCCCCCAGTGGCATATGGAGTTCCTCCACATCCACTCCCCTAAGGGGGGATTAGGGGGGGGTGTATTTTTTAGGTCAGTGAGGTTTTTTTTTTTTTGTTTTTTTTTTTTTTTTTTTTTTTTAAAAAAGGTTTTATCCCGAGGATTTATGTCTGGTTTTTGCTCTCTTTCAAAAGGGGCTTTTTGGTCTGTTTGAATCATATAAATTTACCAGCAAGTTGACTCACATGCTTTCCCCCAGTGGACACTCTAGTCAAACAAAGGTCTATTTATGGAAAGAGCAGTGAGTAGCTACAATGTAGCTGAGTGGCTAGCACTTCTGTCTTTCAGCATTGGGGCCCTAGGTTCAAATTCCTGCAGGCGCCAAACATGTAGATTTTTTATTTTATTTTTATCTCACTGCACATACCGGATTGAGTTTTTTTTTTATTTATTTGCACTTTGACTAATTACTAAGAAATACAGAGGACAGGAGTAGAATGACGGCACCTGGGGTTAAACTCGCTCGGCAGTGATGTTGTGTGATACTAAAAAGGGGAGAAGACTGGCAGTTAGCTGCCTGAGAGGAGGAGGTGATGTTTGAGCATGTGGTCAGGACTCGAGGAGCTCTCTTCACTGGTCGTATCCCCATAGAGATGAGCGTACCCACTATGGTTCACTAGGGAGGCAGCCTAAAACAAAAATGGTGCAGAATGTGTCTTAACTTAACGACCTTGGGGTATCCATAGTCCAGGTCGTTTGGGGCGTTCTCCACCTGGACGTTTGGATACGTCAGAGCGATCGCGCGAACTCTAAGGCAGAGTTCCGCGCGATCGGAGCGGGTGTCAGTGTATATTACAGCTGAATCGCTGCGTCGGCCACGACCCCGGATGCTTCGGGGGGGGCTGGGGGTGTTTGGTTAACCCTTACTTATCGCGCCTTGGGTCGCAATAAAACTAAGAGAGACGCAGGGGAGATGCTCCTCCTGCGACTCTTTCGGCATTGGACAGCAGCGCACAGTTGGGTTGATCCGTGCAGCTCTGCCTTCTGACAGACAGCAAGAGGGCAGAGATTGCCTTTTCGGGTTGTCTGTGAGTCACGTGCCCGGCCGTGCCCTGTGGGATGGCCAGCATTCGTGACGACAGTTGTCATAGGAACAGTCATAGTAAACAAGCTATGTACTGATTTCCTATTGAATGAGTGATCTAAAGTCTCTCATTCAAATCCTATGGGGAAATGTAAAAAAAATACGTGAACAAAGTGAAAAACAAGTAAAACACAACACGAAAAATAAAATAAAAATACGTTTTACACGCCCTTTTCCCTTTACAAACGCCAAAGTGCCCCAAAAAGATCAAAAAAATAAAATACCCATATTTGGTATGGCATGCGTACGATGCCTATAAATCTGTCATGTTATTAACCGTACGGTGAACGCCGTAAAAAACAAAACAAAAAACAAAAAATCACAGGAATTAAGATTATTGTTCATCCGCAGTACATAAAAATGGAATAAAAAGCGATCAAAAAAACTCCTATAAACGCCAAAAGTTGTACAATTAAAACGTCAGTTCATCCGCAAAAAAAAAAGGCCTTCTACAGCTCTATATACGGAAAAATAAAAAATGTATAGCTTCAGAAGATAGCGATACATAAAAATTGTTTTACCACTAAAAACACTTTTCTTTTTTAAAAGTGCTCAACATAAAAAAACTCAGATAATAGGGTATCGCCATAATCATACGAACAAAGAGTAAAGCTAACTTATCACGGAATTATGCACGGTGATCCCTGTTAAAAATAAAATAAAAACACTACCTAGATTGCAGAGTATTTTCTTCACCTGGCCTAAAACTGGATTTACATGCGATCAAAAAAACTTGTCCCCCAAAATGTACTAATATAAAAGTTCAACTCTCTCGCAAAAAACAGTCTACACAGCTCATGCACAGAAAAATTTAAAAATTATGGCTCTCGACTATGGCGATGCAAACACGTGTTTTTGTTTGACTAAAAGTGTTTTTATTGTATTAAACGCAGTAAAAACATAAAAAAATATACAAATTGGGTCTCGGTTTTGTATAGTATTGACTGCTGAGGTAAGCTACATGTCCATAATACCGTACGTGACGCTATCAAAATAAAATAAAAAACATACCAAGATTGCTGTATTCGTGTTAAAAACATTCAAAAAACCTTATAAAATGTGACATGATCATAGCCCATCATGGTGATCAATAAAAACTTCAACTCATCCCGCCAAAAACAAGCCCATACACAGCTCTGACACTGAGCAAAATAAAAAAGTTATGGCTGTCAGAATTGGACACATTAAACGGCAATATTTTTATAGAAGTAATTTCTACTTGTTAAAGTATAAAACAGAAAAAACTATATAAAATCTATATCAATGTAATGGTACCGACCCCCATAGTAAGTCATACATCATTTACATGCACGACGGAATGCTGTAAAATTGAAACTCAAAAAACATGACCGAACTGCCGTTTTCCCCCCCATTTTATTGCCAATGCTAAAAAAAAACAAAAAACCAAACAAACTATGGAACATGTGTGCCTAAAAAGAAGTTACACCTAGATGAGATCCCTGATGGGTGTTGAAATCCAAAATGGGGCGACTTCTGGATGGTTTCGCTGTTCTGCTACTTTGGGGATTTGCAAGACGCGACATGGCCCCACCAAAATCTGCTTTCCAAAAGCCAACTAGCGCTCCTCACTTAAACGCTGCCATGCGCCCCAACAGCAGTTTACACCTCACATTGTTAGGGTCATTGCCGATTTGGAAGAATTGCTTAACAAGTTTTAGGGTTCTTTTTTAGGATTCCTGTATATATGAACATTTTTAAGTAAATTGCAGATTATTGGAAAAAATTTTTGGGAATTTTCTCAGCCTTATGCTAAAAAACAATTTGTGATCATGTGGGTCTATATACTCAATGGCACCCTGGATATATCTCCTTTAAGGGGTGTTTTTTGTAGTTCTCCAATATGTGTTATTTAGGGGTTGTTTATTAAGTTTTAGACTTAGGGTGTCGCCAAACCTGAAATGGCGCGCTAAATAAAATTGTATTGCAAAATGAGACCCAGAGTATAGTAGGTGCTCCTCCTATTCTGGGGCTTATGTTGAGCCAAATTAATGCATAGGGCCACATATCATGGGAAATCTCTAAAAAAGGAAGACCTGGGGGAATTGATATTAGTTGCTTTACCTAGTCAATTTACGTTATTCAGTGAATAATGGGAATAATATTGAAAATCTGCAAAAAAAGTGAAATTTTTGAAAGTTTCACTCCACCCTTTGATTAATTTCTGTGAATATCTAAAGGGTTATCATAATACCTAAATAGTGTTGTAACTAGTTAAGAGTTCTGTTTCTCAGATGGCGTTCACTTTGGGGGTATCTAACATGCAGGCCCCTCAAGCCACGTAGAATGAGTGGTCCTTTAAAAATGTATATTGCAAATATTCTAGAAAATGATGAGAAATTTTTGCTAAATTTCTAAGCCCTCTAGTGTTTAAAAAAAAAAAATAAAAAAAAAAAGACATTTTAAAAATGATGCACTATAGTGGACATATGTAGGATGCTAGTTATAAACTATTTTGTGGTGAATAATTATCTGTCTTGCACGCAGAAATTTTGCAACTTCAAAAATCGCAAATTTTCCAAATTTTCATGTAAATTTTGTATTTTTCACAAACAAACAAGGATTGTATGGATAAATTTCTTACTAATTAAAAACCACAATGTGTCAGGGAAAAACAATTCTGATCAATGAAAGGTAACAAGTGTCAAAGTTTTTTCACATTAATGGACCATGTCAGATTCAAAATTTTGGGCTGGTGTCAGGAAGGTCAAAAAAAGGTGGGTTCATTTAGGGGTTAATGACTGAAGGTGAAAATGTTTATTATTTAATTTGCAAGCTTCCTACGTTAATTTTACTGCATGGCAAAACCCCTTTAAGGTGTTTGTTGCCTTTACTCAGCTAAAAAAAAATAAAAAAAGTGGAGGTGGGTTGTATTTTTCGTAGCGTTTTTTCCATATTGCAAATCTTCAAAATTTTAATTTCAAAATTTTAAATCCAGTCCGAGGAAAAGTACTTCACATGGGGTCATGTTGTCGTTTTCAATGTGAAGTCATTTTACTTGGACTGGATTTAAAATTTTGAAATAAAGAGATGCTTTTATGGAATGTGGAGGGAGAAAAAACAGATGAAAAAAAAAATGCATGCACTAATATACACTTTTTTGTACCAAAAAATAAACCTGAAGAAAAAAAATGCATGAAGCATTTTTTTTTTATGTATTCGAAGCATTTTCTTCTTTATTTCACCCCTTCCCCCAAAAAAACACACTATGCAAAATATAAGTGTGAAAGGGGCCCTTAATTTTCCATCATACAGATGGGATTTTTGCTTTAAAAGGCGGGGAACTATGGAGCTCGAACCCAAAGGTTGGACGATGTAATCATTGAGGGGGGTTTGATTTCTTTCTGGGGAAAAAATAATCTTACAGGTTATGGGGCGAGATTTGGAGTCGGACGCTGACCAGGGATTATTCCCATGCCCGATTTGGGAAACGTAATGAAAAAACTTTTGGGTTCTGGTTCACATTTTTTGATCAAAAAAGTTTAAGCTGCCAGATTTCAAAAGTGATCTCAAAAAGGGGAGTCCTACACATCTTTTACCTCTCATAGAGCCACTTCAGGCCTCTCATGGGTCCACCGACCTCCTTTATCCCGAGAGAAAAAAAATAAAAAAAACCCCAACGCAAACGCCCTTTTATACAGCCTGTGAAGTGGGGAGGTGCGAAAATCAAAATGGAGGCCCCCCTTTCCCCCCCATAGGTTAAAAAACAAAATTAAACCCAAAAATAATTTTGGTTTGCCAAAAAACTATGCAAATTGGTGCCCCTGGAGGGTTGCGGCACGCAACACATTTTTATTAATATAACATAAAACACACCAAACCCACACACACACACGCAATATATATATGTGTGCCCCTGCGTGGGTGCTTGTGTACTGTGTGTGTGGTATATAATATAATATATTATATAAAATAATGTGTGTTTGCCGCAAACCCCCGCCCGTGGCCCAAGGTTTGCATAGTTTTTTTGCAGAACATCGTTATATTTGGTATATATTTTTTAACCCTTTTGGGAGGAAAGGGTGCCTCCCTTTGATTTTTTGCCCTGCCCACTTCACAGGTGTCAAAAAAGTGCAGCTTGCGGGTTTGGGGTGTTTTAATTTTTTTTTCTTTGGATAAAGGAGGCGGTTGACCCGTGGAGGCCTGAATGTGGCTCTTTTGAGGGGTAAAGATAGGTAGGACTCCCCATTTGAGACACGTTAAAAAGTCGGGGGGCGTTTAAACATTTTTGATCAAAATTGTGAACGAAAATTCAAAGTTTTTTCCCTGTATGATAGATAGCTTTAAATGCTTTTTGGGGTTTCCACGTAATGATTCCCCTTTTTGCAGAGGTTTGGAATGGGGGAAAAATTTTTTCCCCTTTTTAAAAGGGGCACGGGCATCTGCCCGGGGGGGGAGGTTTTTTGCCTTTTCTGGATAACATGTAGGGTTTTAGGTTGGACTCTTTTCGTCTTTGTTTTTTTCCCAAACTTTTATACTATGTTACTATGTATGTAATGTTGCATGCCCCAGCATTGGACTCCCTCGGTGGAATTTGACGCTTTCCATTTCCTAAATACCCAGATCATGGGACGCATCAACACACATAATATGTAAAAAATGTTTAAAAAATAGTGGGGTTTCCCCACAGAATCCGTGGGAATAATATGTGATTTGAGCTATTTTAATGTAAAAAATGCACGTTTTGGCATCAAAAACCCCATGGAACCCACCCTTGAGTGGTTTGTTTTCCCACCTTTTTAAATCTTTCTCCTCCTCCTCCTCGTCCTGCACCTCTTGCACATCCTCCGCTCCGGCCTGTATCGCCAAGTCAAGAGCCTGCTCCATCTGCCCACTTGTTTCTCGGTCTTGAGTTGGAGGTCATATCCTTTTTGTCAAAGAAATTGATTGTGTCAGTGGGGATTCCCCCTATAAAGGAAAAGAAAAGTTTTTTTTTTCTGGGTTAAAAAACATTATAAAAAAAAAAATTTGTGATTTTACAGGTGGAGGTATAGCACAGACAAAAAACAAAACCACAGAAAAACGGGAATAAAATTACAAAAAACTCAAACCCACATTACAGTAATGGTGGTGGATCCCTGGAAACCGCAGCGGGTCTCGGGCCCTTGTGCTGATGGGAAAGATGGGAGGTGCGGATATTAATGAGCAAATGTTTAGTTAGTTCACCCGCTGCAGAAAGCAAGTATAACAATGGGGGGGGACTGCAAAAAATGCAACAATCCCATGAAATTGATATAGATAAAGCGTACAAAGGGTAACGCATTTATCGTTCCCCATGCGGGTTTCAGCTTTATCCCCCCACAAAAAATGGCAAGCTGCCCACACTTAGGTGAACGTACCTGAGCATTTGCTCTTTTAATTAACGGCCCCGGTTATTTTCCCTGAGAAAAGGGCCAGGATGCTGCTGCTGGAAATCCAGTGTATCCCCCACCCATTGAGCTGAAAGGTGGCTTTGTAGTTTTTTATATAAGCATGACAAAGAGGGAGTTGCTCTAGGGCAGGGAGTCAAACTTGTTTTCACTGAGAGCCAATTAAGCATCATGGTTGCCCTCAAAGTGCTATGGGGGGTAGAGTGCCTGGGTAAGGCATTCAGAGCAGAGCTACCACCAGTGAGTTGTTGAATAGAGAGGTGAAGTGAAGGCTCCAGGTACAAGGTGCTCTGCATTGATTTAAAAGCCTGTGATGGTGGGTGGAGGCGAAAAAACCAACAAGGGGCCACATCCCCCATACAACAGTCTAAAAAACGGTATTTGGTTTTGCACATCCCAAAAACTTTTTTGAAAAAAAATGAGCATAGGTGCACACTGGCCCCAAGAGAGGTAGCATTAGTGTAGGTTCCCACCTATATTGAGGTCACCTTGCTGATTGGGTGGTGGGCTTAAAGTGGTTGTTCATTTTCATTTATGGGCTTCAAAAATGGGGACAGTGAAACAAAAACTTTGCAAATTTGGGTTCTTTGCAAAGCTGTCTTGTTTTCACTGTCTCCCCTATCTTGTTTTCTGTAACACTGTTCCCCCGGCCCGGGCGGATTATCTTTTTATTTCATTGGTGGGCTCTATAAATTTTAAATTTTGTTGGCCCCCCCGGGCGTATTCCGGGGCGTGCATTTGCCCCTTCACTAGAATAAGGGGCCGGCAAAATTTCACTCTGCAAACCAGCAGTGCACAGTAACATGAGCTGCTTCTACAATAGAAACAGCAAAAAATTGTGTGGGCCCAATGCTCCTGCTGTAAACATAGAAAGGAGACGATTGTGCTTTGGTGAGTTATAGAAGATGGATTTAACTTAACAAACCTACAGCGGGAGAGGGGAAGAGATCAGTTTTGAGTTCATTTGAAGGGGCGTTTTAGTGATGCGGGCTTGGTTGTAAACAAAGTCTTAAAATAAGATAGGATAGGGGAGGGCAGTGACATGTGGGCAGGGGGAAGGGGGGGGGGGAGAGTGTTTTTGCTATCCCCCCCATGATTAAACAAAACCCCTGACTGGGGAAGTGAGCATGAAAAAGTGAAGGGGGAGGGGGGGGTTTATGCATCCCCTTCGTTTTGAAAACCCCTGGGGGGGAAGAAAGCCCGGGTTTGAGGAGCTGAAAAACGAAATACAAAGAAACAGACGAATGATGAAAACGTAATCCCCTTTAAGCGTTTTTTCAAAAACGTGAACTAAGAACCCCAAAATTGTTCATTTCCTAAGTGCAGGAAAAAGCTTACCAAAAAAAAATTGGCCTTTTGATAGTTTTTTTAGTTAATAGTGTGCTGCTGATATTGGAATTTGACTCAGTGGGAGCAGTGATGCGAGAGGGGAGGGTTCAGTGGAGCTCTGGTCCAGGTCCAGCGGGCTGCTGGACATGTAAATAGTCGTGTGCAGAAGAAGAAAGGGGAAGACTCCACTCACAGACACTAAGCAGTTGCAGTTGCACCGGTTGAAAAGGCAGAAAGAGGGGCAAGTAAGGACCCCTGGAGGTACAGAGAGGACTTCAGACAGAGTAGGCCTAGACAGTCATTGCAAGAGGTCTGAAGAGAGGTCCCTTGGGCTTGGCCACGCTCTTAGAGGGGAAAAGATAAAGAGAGGCTACTTAAGAGGTCAGAGTAACGTGAGGTGGACTGAGAGCACGTCCCTTGTGAGAAGAGCGTTTGTTTTGGAGAAACGTACGGCTGCCTGGCGTCGTGGCTCAGAGAAGTGCGACGTTCATAAAGTTCTGGTGCCTTGAGTAAAAGCCTGATTTGACCTGTAGAGTTGTGTTGTCTGAAGTTACTGAGTGCCGGCGCACCACACCTCTCCTCCACAATAAGATATCATCTAAAAGGACCTACAAGAGGCTGCTAAGGGCAACGGTTGGGCACCACCTGTGTTACATGAGTGCAACCTTTTTTTGAACGTTCCCCAGACTGGTGAAATTGAAACATCATTTTACAGAACTGGAAAAACTCTTTAATGGGTTAATGCATGTGGGGGGCTCCTCTGTTCAGGATCCAGAGCGGACAGCACTTACAAAGAGCATCTCAGGTGGACAGAAACACCACCTTTAATTTATTTTGGGAATTATCGACACGTTTCCAGATCACATACCCATTTTTATTCAGCAGCATCCTGAGCTCTGCAAAGGAGCGATTGGTGTTATCAGTCAAGAGCTCAATGATCAGGGAGCATCCACCGGGCGCTCGGGCTTGATACAGTGCATAGGACGTGGGCTTAGATTTATCCTAGAGGTAAAAAACAAACAAACAATGTGTTCATATATCATCATCCAAAACCTATTACATAATATTCCTAAAGGGGATCTCCTCTTTGGACAATCCCTACTTGTTGTAAGAATTCATTGCCCATAAACTGATCACAAAATGTTTCCCCTTTGGAGCCCCCAGCCATAATCTCTAATAGGTTGTGTGGCAGTAAATACACAATTTCTCTGCAGCACCCCCACAGGGGAAATTAGGTATTACACATTTCCCATTCAAATCAATGTAAAGCAGGACAGGACAGATCCTCCAGGGCGAGGAACCCTCTGATGTCACAATCCACTCTCCAAAAAAAATGACGATCCTGAACAGAGGACCCTTCTCTATACAGTTAGGGCCATATGTATGAAAACTGTCTAGGTCTTAAAAAATCTTTGTTGCCATAGCACCAAACAGAGTGCCCCTCTCATTTCATATAGTGCTCTGGAGAAATGAGGGGTGCTCTGATTGGTTGCTATGGGCAACAAAGAGTTTTAGACCTAGACAGTTTTCATACATGTGGCCCTTAGACTTTTCTAATAGGTGTATCAAAGTGGGTTTTATAAACCGGAGAACCCCTTTAAAGAGATATTCCCATCTCAGACGTTTATGGCATACACACAGGATATGCCATAAATGTCTGATAAGTGCAAGGTTCCCCCCCACCTCCTGCACAAAATGGGGAGGGGGCCACCATAAATGACTGAGATGGGACTACTCCTTTACAGTGCATCCCCAGTACATTGTGACCAGAGGCGTAACTTCAAGCTCTTGGGCCCTGTTGTATAAAGTCAATAGGGCCCCCCGTTATATGCGGCATTATACAATACTGGTGTCTTCTTATGTGACAGAAGGGCTTTTGGGCCCCCCTCAGGCTGCAGGGCCCGGTAGCAACTGCTACCTCTGCACCCCCTATAGCTACACCCCTGGTTGTGAAAAGTCCTCACCAACTGGTTTCATCTTGGAGACATGGGAGGAACCCACGTAAGCCTCTTACTGCATGGTATGGATGCCCGCTCTCACTCCCACTGTCATATTTAATAGTCTGGTGCCACGATGCCCTGCTGACTCAAATGCACAACATATACCAGCAAAACCTGACAAACTCCACTGACATAATGGAGTCTGTCAGATTCTGTGAAACAGGATAGACGCCTAATTGGAGGTAGGCCTTTGGACTTTTAAGGGGACCCACAAAGCTTTTAATACCTTCCACTGTGATAACTAAATAGAAAATATACCCTTATACTTACATAACCACAGTGTCGGACTGGGGGTTGGGGCCCCAAGGGAGTTGATCTGGAGGGGGGGGTCCCCACCCTACTGTACGTAAAAATATTAATATTAAATGCGCTCATTTTACCACATAATACAGTGTGCGAAACAGAATTGTATTGTGTAAGTATGTACCAATAGCAGAGAGTCACACGTCTGTCTGTCTAGCATTTCTTAGGGACACAGGGCTATGTAGCTCAATCCATTCCCCCTCACCCACATACAATATCCCCTTCTATCACCCACATACACTATCCCCCTACACCCACATACACATATCCCCTCACCCACCATACAGTATCCCCTCCACCCACCTACAATATCCCTCCACCCACATACCACTATCCCCCTCACCCAATACACTATCCCCCTCCACCACACATACAATTCCCCCTCCACCACATAATAATCCCCCTCACACCCACATACACTATCCCCTCCACCCACTTTCTCTATCCCCCTCCTCCCACTTACATTATCCCCCTCCTACCCCATCAATTTCCCTCCACCAATCGATACACTATCCCCTCCGCCCGACATACCAATATCTTCCTCGGGCCACATACATTATCTCCTCGGGCCCACACAATATCCTCACTCGGGCCTCACATACAATTCCCCCTCCGGCCCACATACAATATCCCCTCGGCCACTTACATTATCCCCTACCACCCAACATAATATCCCCTCCAACCTACATACAATATCCCCTCCACCCACATTCTATATCCCCCTCCAGCACACATACAATATCCCCCTCCACACATACAATATTACCCTCCACCCACATACAATATTCCCTCCAACCACATATCAATTTACCCATCACACCCACATTACATACATATCTCCCTCCACAATACAATATCCCCCTCCTCCCACATACAATATCTCCGTCCACGTTTCCATTTGGTCACGCACCTCACCAACCTTCTAAAATACACTCAGCAAGAAAGAAAAGTGTAACTTCCTATCTCAGGGTCAACAGGGACACATGTTACTCTGCCACTAAACTAATGCCAATATAAACCTACAACTCCGGCCACTATAGAGCCGCAATAGTGGTCAGACACCAAGCAGCCTCAGGTTTAACCTAAACAACGCCACTAGAGACCACAATAGAGGTCAGGTCACCTGCTCAGGTATAAAATATTACCTACATCTCGCCATATAGAGCACCAAATAGAGGTCAGACACATGCTCAGGTATTATCTACAACACCGCCATTTAGCGCCACATTAGAGGTCAGACACCAGCTCAGGTCACATTACAGTGAATACAGCCTGATTACAATAAAAGAAGTAACATACCCCTTACATCCAGGGACTCACACAGAGACGTCCTTTCGGAGGAGTCGTTCTCTTCTCTCATCGAGTCGTTCTTATTCCCTTTTCACTCTGCATCGTTCCTCACCAGCCAAGATGACTTGTTCCGGCCTACCACTCATCCTGCAGAATTACACACAAATATCTTAGATATCTGAATTTTTTTCCAAGCATCTTTTTACCTCATTCCCCTCTCTCTACAAACATCTCAGGGGTGGGAGACGGGTACAAGCCATTACTTAGAGGGTTATATCCTAGGGGTTGGAGGGTGGGCGAAAAGGGACTAACCCCCTTGGAGATAATGCAGGATTATTAACAGGCACTTAGGGGGGTCTCTTTTAGGGAGTATAATGGAAGTTTTGGGTCTCTTTTTTGATAGTATACAGCAGTTAGGGGTCTCCTTTTTGGGGAGGTGTGTTCAGGCAGTTAAGGGTCTCTTTTTGGTTGTATACAGGTAAGTTAGGGCCTCCTTTAGCTAGTGTGTTGGTAGTCAGGGCATCCTTTAGGTAGTCAGGGCTCTCCCTTAGTTAGTCAGGGCCCCCTTTATATTGCCAGGGGCCCCTTTATATTGCCAGGGGCCCTTTAGTAGCCAGGGGCCCCTTTATTTAGTCAGGGCCCCCCATAGTAGCCGGGGCCCACCATAGTAGCCAGGGGCCCACCATAGTAGCCAGGGGCCCACCATAGTAGCCAGGGCCTCCCTATAGTAGTCAGGGCCTCCCATTGGGTTGAAAGGGCCATCCAATAGTTGCTAGGGGCACCCCTTAGTAGCCAGGGGACCCCCATAGTAGCCAAGGGACCCCCATAGTAGTCGGGGCCCACCATAGTAAGTCAGGGGCCCCATAGTAGTAAGGGCCCCCTTTAGTAGTCAGGGGGCCCCCCGTTTAGTATCAGGGCCCCCCCCCCTTAGTAGTCAGGGCCAACCATACCTGCCACCTTAGTTAGTCAGGGGCCCCCCCCCTTAGTAGTCAGGGCCACACCCCCCTTTGTTGTTCATGGCCCACCCACCTTAGTAGTCAGGGCCCACCCCCTTAGTGGTCAGGGCCACACCACCCCCTTAGTAGTCAGGGGCCCCCCCCCCCCCTTAGTAGTCAGGGGGACCCCACCCACTTAGTAGTCTGGGACCCCCCCCCTTAGTAGTCAGGGGCCCCCCCACCTCCTTTGTAGTCAGGGGCCCACCCCCTTAGTAGTCAGGGTCCCCCCCCTTAGATGTCAGGGCCCCCCCCTTAGTAGTCAGGGGCCCCCTTAGATAGTTTAAAAAAAAAAAAAAAAACAAATAAACACAAACCTGCCACTTACTGGCTCGACTCCGGCTCCCAGCAGGTCCACGGCCGCATCGGAAGCTCCCTGCCGGCTCCCGTACTGCGCGCCCTGAATTGGCGGCGCGGTGGAAGTGACTTCACCGCGCACCTACGTCGCAGTAGGGCCGGCGCCCGGCAGGCTGAAGGGCCTAATGCGTTCGCCTGCCGGGGAGAAAGCGGAGCGCAGAGAGCTAGTGGCGCTGTGCTCGCTGGACCACCGCGCAGCCCTGGAAGTCGGGAATTTAGTCCCAAACTCACGGGCTGGTCATCCTGGGCGCTCGGGACGCGGGTCACGGGACGTCCTTGAACCGGATGCGCGGCCGGGCCCCGGGGAGCGACGACACACTGCCTCCGGGGCCGCTGCGAATCGGGGCCCCCCGGGGGATTCACAGGTCCCGGCGGCCCAGTCCGAGCTGCTACCTCTCCCATTACACCGTTCCAGTATTTCTACCCCGGGCCCCTCATGATGTCTCCTCTTAAATCACAAGATGCTGCAGCCAATCACTGACCTCTGTAATCACATGCCTACATGTACAACATGTGACCACTGAGGTCAGTGATTGGCTGCAGCATCATGTGATCCATGAACATGATGTCACCATTGAGGGATCGAGGAAAAATACTGGAGCGCTGGAACGGTGATTTTCTATTTTAACACAGGGTGAGCTCGTAGGGAGGTTTTTAAAAGTATTGTAGGACCCCTTTAAAAAAGTGATCCAACCGCAGTCTTGCCCTTTTGCTTTACGCTGCTTTCTCTGTTCTCTTTTCTTACCGCTCCTTTGATTGCGGCGTCAATGGAAGCTTTCGGCATGTTCCTTTGCCGGCCCTGCTCAACCAGTTGGTACAAGTATGGATTGAAGTCGGGGTTTGGTCCTCCTTCTGTAGAGTAAAAACAATGAAATCACGTTGTGTCCATCTCCACCGCTCCCCGGCTATGGAGCTCCCGTCCATACCTTTCACTGCCACTTTGATCATCATGGTGATTTTGGCGAACATGCGCGCCCTGGCTGCATCCTTCGGACCCTTTATATGCTTCACTTTGGACCATTTGTTGTGTCCAGCGGAGGCGGCAGCGGATGTGTGAAGACTCAGACAACGGAGTCTATCTAAAGCGTTCTGACATCCGGGCAGTGACCGCCACAGACCACTCCGGTAGGAGAAGCAGAACCGGCCCAATGCTAGAGACATAGTGGCAGCACCAGCTCACCCTGTGGGCAAGGAGGAGAAGAACGTCAAGATACCCAGGACAAAATAGTATTCCCTCACAATACAGGGATGCACCAGCCACAGATGCCCCCACAACAGCGTGTGCCCAATACAGGGATGCACCAGCCACAGATGCCCCACAACAGCGTCGTGGTGCCCGTATACAGGGATGCGCCCAGCCACAGATAGATGCCCCACAACAGAGTGCTTGGTCATTATGTGCCCAATCAGGGATGTGCGACAAGCCACAGATTCCCCCACAACAGGCCGGCGTTGTGCAATTCAGGGATGCGCCAGCCCACAGATGCCCCACAAAGAGTGTGCCCTATACAGGGATGCACCAGCCCAGATTGGCCCAAAACAGCGTGTGCCCAATACAGTGATGCACCAGCCACAGATGCCCCCACAACAGCGTGTGCCCAATACAGGGATGCGCCAGCCACAGATGCCCCCACAACAGCGTGTGCCCAATACAGGGATGCACCAGCCACAGATGCCCCCACAACAGAGTGTGCACATTACAGGGAGGCACCAGCCACAGATGCCCCCACAACAGTGTGGTGCCAATACCGTATGCACCAGCACAGAAGCCCCCACAACTGATTCTGTTCCCAATACAGGGTTGCACCAGAACAGATGCCCCACAACAGCGTGTGCCCAATACAGGGATGCACCAGCCACAGATGCCCCCACAACAGTCTGTGCCCATTACAGGGATGCACCAGCCACAGATGCCCCCCCACAACTGCGTGTGACAACTTCAGGATGCACAGCCACAGGATGCACCCCCACATAAACAGTGTGTGCCATTACTGGGGATGCCTCAGACACAGATGCCCCCACAACAGTCTGTGCCCTATACAGGGATGCCTTAGGCCAAAGATGCCCCAACAACAGTGTGTGCCCATACAGGGATGCACCAGCCACAGATGGCCCCAATACAGCGTGTTGTGCCCAATTACAGGGATGAACTGCCTCAGAGAGATGCCCCCACAAAACAGCGAGTGACATATACAGGGATGCACAAGCCACAGATGTCCCCACAACAGTCTGTGCCCAATACAGGGATGCACCAGCCACAGATGCCCCCACAACAGCGTGTGCCCATTACAGGGATGCACCAGCCACAGATGCCCCCACAACAGTGTGCTCTGTGGCCCAGGTTGATAAGCAACAGCCCAAATATTTTCAAGCATGCTGCTCTGTAACAGAGTTCAGGACTTGATTCATTTAGGGGCATGGACTCCAATGTGAAAAACAACAACTCCCAATATCTCTTGGCAACCTGGGTCTCTCTAGGCATGCTGGGAGTTGTAGTTCTGAAAATGATGGAGAGCCTCAGGCTGGGAAGCACCATATTAGGAAGTCTAAGCATTTCAATGGCACAGGAATTACATAATCTCCTTCAGATAAGTGACCCCCTCCAACAAGACGCGCAGACAGGACAAGGTCACACTATGCTGCGCGGCCCCTTTAAATGTACCCAGGTCATGTGACCTCTACACGATGGAAGAGCCCCGGAGTCCGTACAGTGTAGGGTGAGCCTGGAACCAACCCTGGGTAACATCCGGGCACAGCGCACTCACCTCCAGACTCACATCTTCTCTCCGTACAGAACACAGCAGGCGTGGATTCACACTGGGCGAAATGTGTAGCGGGTGCACCGGTCCTCCGGGAAACAAGCGCGGTTTTCTTTAGTTCCGCTCCGGTAGTACAGGCCCCATCGCTCTTCCTGTATTACTGATTATATACAAATCTAACACAGTGTTGGCCTCTGTCGGCTCCTGTCTGTGTGTGACTAATATCTAATGCTTTCTTCTAGGAAATACTTCTCGGAACAGAGACCCCCATGAACAGCTAGAGACCTCCTTAATGAGAGCCGAGGAGCTTTCATAGACAGCGACTAGCAGTCAAAGTGCCCCATAGGGAGTAAAATCAAGATACCCCCAACATGAGAGCCAAGGTGCCTCCAATGACGGTGACCAGTCAGAGGGCCCCCATAGGGAGTGACAACCAGAGACCCCATAATAAGAGCCAAGGTGCCTCCAATGACAGTGACCAGTCAAGGGGCCCCCTATAAGGAGTGACAACCAGAGACCCCGTATTAGAGCCCCCCCCCCCCCCCCCCCCCCCCCAAGGTGCCTCCAATGATGGTGACCAGTCAGAGGGCCCCCATAGGGAGTGACAACCAGAGACCCCATAATAAAAGCCAAGGTGCCTCCAACGATGGTAACCAGTCAGAGGGCCCCCATAGTGAGTGACAACCAGAGACCCCATAGTCAGAGCCACAGTGCCTCCAACGATGTTGACCAGTCAGAGGGCCCAATAATAAGAGCCAAGGTGCCTCCAATGATGGTGACCAGTCAGAGGGCCCCCATAGGGAGTGACAACCAGAGACCCCATAGTTGAACCACAGTTCCACCAATGACGGTGACCAGTCAGAGGGTCCCCATAGGGAGTGACACCCAGAGACCCCATAATAAGAGCCAAGGTGCCTGCAATGACAGTGACCAGTCAGAGGGCCCCCATAGTGAGTGACCACTGGAGACCCCCTTAATGAGAGCCAAGGTGCTTTTAATGACAGTGACCAGTCAGAGTTCCCCCGCGTAGGAACCAGAAACAGCAAATTTTCTCAAATAAAGGATCAGCTGGAATGCCCCAATAGTGTATGATGATCAGGAACCCACCGAACACGAAAAAAAATTATCTAATTACAAACACCAGCAAAAGATAGAGACCCACAAAAAGAGAAGTGGACCAGTTTTAGGAGTTGCCCAGTGACAATAATGACACTTTATGGGACAGGATGCTTCACAGCACACTGACCTAACTGTCCCCACAGTGACAGAGTGAGCCTTAAAATAACAGCAAGTGTGCCCCCCATCCAAAGGACAGTGAGAGATAGCCATAGAGCCCCCACAATGGCATTCAGAATGCCCCCTCAAGATAGCGACCAGTGTGATTGGCTGGTTTACATATAGATGGCCCCTCTCGTTAATATACGGTATCTTAAAATGAAGCTAGAGTTTGGAGCTGTATCATGTATTGTGCATTTGATACAAAATCTGGGCTCTCACGGGCCCTGGTATACCAAGATGGGGCACAGCAAGGGGCATATGAACCATTGCAGCATCCCTTGTGGCTGATGGGGCCTTTGGAGAAAAGGAACTTAACACAGTTTTTTTCCATACTCTTTACTGTTGATTGGATGATTCCTCCCTGAGAAGGAACTGCATGGTTAGCAGATAAATGGGCTAGAAATTGCCCCATGGGTCATGAAAAGGGAAAGCCAACCCCCAGGCTCTTCTGTTCTGGGTGAACCATAACAGGGGATACGCTTTTTAAGTACGCCATGAAACCACGGACAGAAGCTTATGCCCAGTACAGAAACACGCAAAGGTGGCAGCTGCCTGGCGCTGTGCTTACCTATAACAAGCACATATAATTGGTGTATACAGTATGTGGAGAGATGTATACATGCAATAATGACACGGAATGCACGTCCCCAACTGTACTGTCACTGTCATGGAGCATCCAAAACTGCGGTCCCTCAGCTGTTTGGGAAACTACATACTCATCATCCCCACTGTTACAGATCTATATTAATGCATATGGAGTGGTAGTTTCCCAACACCTGGAGGGCCGCAGTTTGAGGATGCCTGCTGTATGGTCCTTGAATGGTGAATAATACGTGTTCTGTAATACGACCCGGATTGTGTCATTGCCTTACCTTGTGGTAGGGAACATAAAACACAGCAACTATCATGACTCCATAGAGAGCACAAATAATCACAGTGATGAGAAGCGGGAAGGATTAGCTTGTGTATCTTTCTCTGTTACTCCCTCTACATCTGTGGGGCCCAGTGAGGTTGTCACTCTTACCATAGCAGCCAGGTGGGGGATGATTTTTGGGGCATAGTTTCATGTGAATACCTTTTGTTATCTAATATTGTAGTGTGCAGGGCAATGACAGGGTTATTACTAACATCTCTGGTAATGTCAGCACTCCTGGTGGGCTAGGGCAGTAAGGGTTTTAAGGGGTATTTTCACCACCTTGATTAGCTTTACATATGAAGGCAAAGTTAGATAAAGACTATTACCAAATACATTGCTGTTCTGATTTTACTTCCTTTCAGAGCTACAGCAGTTCTCATCTTCTGCTTCCCTAGGTTACTGACTCCCTCTCTCTTACTCTCTCTCTCTCTCTCTGCTGCCCTGGCAAGGTCACTCCCTGCTGTGTCTTAGCAGCACAGGAGCTTGTTTGTTTCTCATTGACAAACATTAACCATTTAGAGCTCTTTAGCCTTGTGCACTGCTGTAAAAACCCTTCAACACCAATGTCCCTCTAACAGGCTCAGCTGGTACTGTAAGAGCAGAAATGTCACTCACTGCTGTAGAACCACCCACAACCTGAACAGGTAAAGTGAGCAGCCTGAACTCTGTAGACCGCCCACAGCGTCTGGGCAGGAGAGGGAGACTGGAGCTATAGAAACATGCCATCAGCCCTGAACAGGAAAGTGGAAGCCTTAAAGCTGTAGACGCACACAGCACATGAACGGGATAATTGGAAGCCTGAAAGCTGTAGAACACACCACAGCTTTGAACAAGGAAGTGCAAGCCTGAAGCTGCCTGTGTAGAGAAGACTCAATGTAGCATCATGGTGAGAACCCCCCTTTAATGTCAGGATTTCTGATGGTCTAGTGTGGTGAAGGAGTTTCAGGAATTTTCCCTCAACTGACATTTATCACCTTTCCCCAAAAAAGGGGATGTCCCACCAGTGGGATCCCCGTGATCCTTAGAGAGAGGGTCTTGAGTCTCCTGTTCCTCCTCACTTTGATCAAACAGTCAGGAAGTGTTTGAGTAGAATTGGTTGAGCATGCTGCCACTTCAACAGCTATGGGGCTCACAAACATAGCCAAATACAGCACTTGGCCATGTTCATCAGTCCCAAAGTCCTTGAATGGAGCAGCGACACTTATGCTCCACCGCCTCTCAATTCTCTCAATTCCAACACTTCCTGACTGCTTTATCACAATGAGGACTACTTGGGGCCTCTGCTCTAGTGATCCTTTGGGTCCCAGCAGTTAGACACTTAGGGCTCGTTCACACGGCTTATTCTGGGACGGATTTCAGCTGGGACGTATTCTGTGACGGATTTGCGCTCCAATACGGCTGAAATCCGTCCCAGGCATTACGGTAATCCACAGTTCTCATAGAGAAAGTGACATGTCAATTATTTACGGCGTGTACGCGCCGTGAACAATGAATGTCTATGGGGCCGGCGAGCTGCCGGCCCCCCGCCCCCCGCTGCATGGCAGCTGGCGTAATTGCGGGGCGAAGTCCATCCCCGCAATTACGTCAGCAATAAGCCGTGTGAACTGGCTCTTAGGGCGACATGTATGAAAATTGTCTTGGTCTGAGACAGGTGTCAAACTGCGGCCCTCCAGCTGTTGGGAAACTACAGCTCCCATCATGCATTTGTATAATGTATAACCGTGGGCATCATGGGAGTTGTAGTTTCCCAACAGCTGGAGGGCCGCAGTTTGACACGCGCAGTTTGACTTTCTTTGTTGCCCATAACGACCAATCCGCGCTCCCCTTTCATTTCATATAGTGCTCTGGAAAAATGAAAGGGGAGCTGAGCTCTGATTGGTTGTTATGGGCTCTGATTGGTTGCTATAAGCTCTAATTGGTTGCTATGAGATCTGATTGGTTGCTATGGGCAACAAAGAAAGTCTTAGACCTAGACAGTTTTCATACATGTGGCCCTTAGGGTCTTAAGTATGAAAACTGTCTAGCAGTAAGATCTTCTGTGTTGCCCATAGTAACCAATCAGAGCCCATAGTAATCAATCAGAACTCATAGCGACCAATCAGAGCCCATAGCGACCAATCAGAGCTCAGCTTTCATTTCTCCAGAACAGTATAGGAAATGTAAGCTGAGCTCTGATTGGTTGCTATGGTCTGATTGGTTGCTATGGCCAACACAGACTGTATTACTGCTGGACAGTTTTCATCCACAAGACCCTTATTGATAAATGTCATTTGTGAAACACCTCATTAAAGGGGTTGTGCGGTTCTTTTCTTAATCAAGCTCACTATGGTCTAAATAGACTTTATTAGTTTTATATGTATTTTATATAGCTTGTTTTCACATTATTTATTGTAGTATTTCTCAGGCCTTTAGTGATAATGGTCTATTCGGAGCATCATCCCTTCCTACTACAGTCAGTGGGCGGCTACACTATTGAAGCAATTGCTTCCTGGCTTAGGCTATGTGCACACGGGGTAATTTCGGCGCACATTTCGCGCTGTATTTGCACTCTAATACGAGCGAGATGCGCGGCGAAATTACGGTAATCCATAGTTCTCATAGAAAACGATGGATTACGCCTCCTCTCCCCGCTCGTTCAATACGATCGTATTGTACGTGCAGGGAGATAAGTGACATGTCAATTACTTGCGGCGAATACGTGCCGCGAGTAGTGCTCGTATTAGCGTGAGCTCCCGAAAGACGCACCGCAGGACATTGTGTGAACATACCCTAACGGGGATGCCTGTAGATGATTATCTATTGGGCATGCTTGCTAGTCAGGAGGCCATTGCTTCTAAAGTGTAGCTTCCCACAGCCTTCCACTAACACATGGTCACACTACTTTGTATAGTCTCCAACGGCGATATGCAAAAATGTCTTTATTTTTTAGATATTTGTCCCAGCAAACAATCAAAGACTTGTGGTCCGGGTAAAAAGTATATCAGAAAACTTGTTCATCATATCATAGAGCGTCATCCCAAAGGTTTCTGGTCAGGACACCTTTATCAAGGGCATCTCTCATTGATGTCTATAGTGGAAATATCCGCTCCTGGTATCATGCCAGCGCTCGCTTCTTAAATGCTTATCACTCGCGAGCACTGGCATGATAACAGGAGCGGGTATTTACTCTATGGACATCAATGATTGATGCCCTTGATAAAGGTCTCCTGACCGGAAACCTTGGTGGTGATGCTCTATGATATGGTGAACAAGTTTTGTGATGTATTTTTTTACCCGGACCACAAGTCTTTGATTGTTTGCTGGGACAAATATAATGAAAAATAAAGACATTTTTTGCATATTGAAATCTGAGAGCGCAGTTGGAGATCTTTTTGGAGATTTGAGAAGAGAACAGGCACCACAGTAATTTAAAGGAGTGCCAAACTATACTGATACTGAAACCCTAGACCTAAGTTAGGGTTAAGGCTTTTAGAGTGTTTTAGGGGAAGTCTAACCTTTTAATGTTACTCCAGACCTCGTGTTGCTTGTGTGAAGCTGTCACTTCAAGGGTAACTGTCCGACATCACTTCTGGTTCCCAATTCATAGGGGTCACCTACAGAAGCCAGAAGTGATGTTAGATGTTGACACCACAGCAGGAGCGATGCTGAACGGTAGGTTAACCCCTTAAAACTTCTAAAAAGCCTAACTCCAAGCCCAATTTAGGGTTAGGGCAAATTTTTTACCAATTTTTGCCAAAATTGGATTCAGGCCAAGACGAATGGGATTGTTTAGATTCTAAACGAGGTTGACATCAACCTGGATCTGAAGCACAGCACTATTCACTATTATATATGTGTTTGTATAGTGAATAAAATATCAGCTACAATGGAACAATTTAATTATACAAAAATATAATTGTAAAGACTTTATATACAGGATCCCAGAATAGACAGTAAATCTTGAAAGTCCATATTATGAAGATGTCCTCCGGATGCATCACATTCTTGCTTCAGTCAGGTCATAATATTCTGAAAAAACAGGAAACAGATGCATCAGATAAGTGAGCGGCCGGTGTCCCCCCTGCTTGCTATGAAATGTCCTCTATTTAGTCTGATAATTGACCTCATTTACCTGAAGCCGGAGGAATGTCTGCTCCTACCGTGCCAGTGGCGCTCAGCGGCGGAGGCGGTGGCACCGGCCGTCTGTAAGGACATATTGTCAATTATTATATGACCAGGGTTATATTCTACAGAGATTGGGGGGTTTGCCTGTCCATTATCACATAGCGGCCATGGTTAGGAATGGTTGGTTGACCATATAATACATAGACAGACCTGGGGGGGTTCTTACTTGGTGGGTTGCGTTGTGGCTCATGGGGGGGTTGTCTATAGGAAAGGGTCAACCAGAGCTTTAGGTACATTATAGACAAAGTCATATAACCTGTTTCCCCGAAAATAAGACATAGTGCATTTTTTTAATGCAATTCAGTGTTTGGCTGCTGATGCTGATGTTTGTGATGAAATCACTACAATATATTAATACATGTTGATTTTTTGTTCAACAATAAATGTGAATTCTTGTTCATGGAAAAATAAGACATCCCCTAAAAATAAGTCTTAGCTCGTCTTTAGGAGCAAAAAATTAATATAAGACATTGTCTTATTTTCGGGGAAACAGGGTATCTTCTATATAACACTGGGGATCACTCATTGTGGTGCCTTAAAAGTTGAACTGTTTTTGAGTCTGTTTGGGGCGCCGATTCTGAAAATGACACCTGTTTTTCCCTATCAGCTCTAGTTTTGGAGATCCAGCAATGCCACCTTACCAAGTATCTGCTGCTGACAGTATTGGTCACTCAATATTGTATTAAAGAAATGTGGAAATTCATGTGAAACAGAAAAGACATAAATTTTAGAACATTTGAAGAACACATGGAAATAAAAAAATGAATGTGCCGAGCAAATCCAATTCTATTCATCTGCACTACATATCTAAAAACCAATGAATCACAAGAACAATGCAGAATCATGTTATCCACATCTCATAACATAGAGCCGCTAGAACAGAATGGTGGGATTTTCGGACTCAGTTAACAGAAAATACATATAAGACCAAGCTTCTCTTAAACATGTATCACAGCTGAAAAAATAGAAGCTAAAGTATAACCTTTAATCGACCATAAAAGCAAAAATACCATACTCAGCAGGTGATTGTCATATATATATATATATATATATATATATTTTATAATATATATATATGACAATCAAAAAACAAACAAAAAGCCAAAAGTAAGGCTAGCTATATAGATAGGAGCTGAGTATTCAGAAAGGGGGATCTTTCCCTATGAAGCCCCTACCTATAATGTGGAGGAACCGCCCCGAAAAGGGCATCCCCACTCTACTAGTGGCTAGACCCTACACTTATCACTACACTACTAATAAGGAAATAACTGGAATAAAGGTATATAAACTCTATAGGAATATAAACATATATTATATAGCCCAAAAGAAAAGGTAAATAATCTATGTAGGGATATAATCATATATAGGCCAACGCGTTTCACAACAAAGATCATCAGGGGCAATGTATCATAGAGGTCACTCATACAAGTCACAAACAGTTAAACCTGATAGAGAAGGTAATACTTATCAGATAGTGTCCATGGATGAAAAGGATAGCAGCAGATGATGATATTCCTATAATAAGGAGAGTCTCCGACTCAGTAACACTCAGATACCCAGAATAAAGAGCAAAATTTCTAGGCACCCCAAAAAAATTTATTGCGCTCCCCGGTGTAATCAAAAGGACTCAATCAACTTCCAGGATGGACATAACATTGCTGTAACCTGTGCAGCGTCGACGGGGCCCTTTATGTAATAGGGCCCCGTCACCCTGAAGCATCTTCCTATTGTCTATAAGATTGCATGTAAATACCTGAACTGATCAATTTCAGTTACTGATGGATTGTTAGACATAAAGAGGAGCTCTACAATGATATAATAAGGGGACCCTATACTGTCCCTGCACATGGGCCCTTTGGAGGGTGTATCCTGCTCCTGATCAGCTCCTACATCCTACAGATCAGAACCCACAAACAGCTGAATTTTCTGTACTGTGTGAATACCTATTGGATTGGACTTGCATTATTTTGGTACAGGTAGAGGGGTGGCCCTTTAAAAAATCTTCAGTTTAAAATTGTGCCCCTCAAGCATGGATGTAAATTGAAGCTCCTGGGATCCAATGCAAAATCTGTAACTTCCATAGAACATTTATAATACTGGCGCCTTCTTATGTGGCACAATGCCATGTGGGTCTCCTTGGGCAACAGGGCTGAGGTGCAACTGCTACATCTGCACCCCTTAAAACTGTCCTACTACTCTAGAGTAACATTAGTGAGGTTAAAATGGTATTCCCACCATAGACATTAATGGCACATTACTAGGATAGGCCATCAATGTCCCCCACCTTTGGGATCAGAACCTATCTCAAGAACAAGCCCCAACGGAGAGGTGGTAGGAACTATCCCATTGGAATCAATGGAATTTCTAAGTGCAGCCGAGTGGAGCACAGAAAGATTTTGGGGCCCGTTCTTGAGATATATGCAAGTTCCAGGGTTGGGACCCTCACCTATCACACATTGATGGCATTC
Organism: Phyllomedusa bahiana; assembly: GCA_025379985.1. Lineage (NCBI taxonomy): Eukaryota > Metazoa > Chordata > Amphibia > Anura > Hylidae > Phyllomedusa > Phyllomedusa bahiana. The sequence continues at coordinate 104,447 of JAODAL010006024.1, forward strand.
CCTTGCAAAATGTCATCAAAGTCTATGGTGGGAACACCCCTTTAAAGAAGAGTCATGGGACTGTGAGGAGCTGGTGATGACCTTGTGCACACACATCAACCAATCCCAACAAGCAGAGCTGCAGTGTAAAGCATAGAGGAGGGTTTCACACCACCTCACATTCCCACTCATCATGAAGGATCATATTCACATCTGGGTAATGACTGACAGGCCTTTATTCCAATCATCAATCACAAACACCCTAGCATCTCACTGGTCCGCGTTGCGTAAGGGGGAGGCCGGCTGTGTGTCTTGATTGAGGTGTCTGACAGTTGGCTCGCGGAGAGGCACAGGTGGCATTGGAGGTAGAGTGGCATATGCTGGGTATGTGGGATAGCTGGCTGGGTACGACTCATAATGATGGTGGTAAACCATGGGTTCCTCATCTTCAAATTGCACTGGCAAGATACTTGGCTGTAAGAAAGAGAGAAAAGTTTAATACTTATATTTATGCAGAACAGTGAGTGCAGCTCTGGAGTATAATACAGGATGTAACCCAGGATCAGTACAGGATAAGTAATGTATGTACATAGTGACTGCCCCAGCAGAATAGTGAGTGCAGCTCTGGAGTATAATACAGGATGTAACTCAGGATCAGTACAGGATAAGTAATGTATGTACACAGTGACTACACCAGCAGAATAGTGAGTGCAGCTCTGGAGTATAATACAGTATGTAACTCAGGATCAGTACAGGATAAGTAATGTATGTACAGTGACTGCACCAGCAGAATAGTGAGTGCAGCTCTGGAGTATAATACAAGATGTAACTCAGGATCCATACAGGATAAGTAATGTATGTACAGTGACTGCACCAGCAGAATAGTGAGTGCAGCTCTGGAGTATAATACAAGATGTAACTCAGGATCCATACAGGATAAGTAATGTGTGTACACAGTGACTGCACCACAGAATAGTGAGTGCAGCTCTGGAGTATAATACAGGATGTTACTCAGGATCAGTACAGGATAAGTTATTTATGTACACAGTGACTACACCAGCAGAATAGTGAGTGCAGCTCTGGAGTATAATACAGGATGTAACTCAGGATCAGTACAGGATAAGTAATGTATGTACAGTGACTGCACCAGCAGAATAGTGAGTGCAGCTCTGGAGTATAATACAGGATGTAACTCAGGATCAGTACAGGATAAGTAATGTGTGTACACAGTGACTGCACTAGCAGAATAGTGAGTGCAGCTCTGGAGTATAATACAGGATGTAACTCAGGATCAGTACAGGATAAGTAATGTAATGGATTTTTAAATGTTTTCATTTGTATTTATACTAATTCAATATGGAAAAACTATAAATGGTGTCTGTTCTTTTAGGGTATGTTCACACGGCTTATTTAGCCGCGTATTTCGGCATGCATTTTGCCACGTATTGCACTTAATACGCGGCAAAATGCGCGCTGCAATTATGGTAATTCATGGCTCTCATAGAAAGCTATGGATGACGTGTCGTCCCCCCACGCGTACAATACGATCGTATTGTACGCACGGGGGGAGAATTGACATGTCAATTGTTAGTGGCGAATACGTGCCGCTGACAATGCATGTCTATGGGGCCGGCGCGTGATTCCAAAACACCTGGCGTATTGCGGCGCGTACTATACGCGGCTCAATAAGACGTGTGGACATATCCTAAAAAGAAAGCAGTCTGGGAGCCCCCTGACTTACCTTTTTCCCCAATGGCACCAAATCCTGCTCGATGCCGCAGAAGTTGCAGAAGTTTCCAGTAAACACAAACCCTAAATCTATTAATATTTGTATATTTCGATCTGTACCAATATGGCCGCCACTACATCACTTGCAGTTGTCACCCATCTTTCTCAAACTTCTAGAAGGAGAACCTGTTTGATCATGATACATCTTCTGCTTCAAATAACACCTACCATTGGGGGAGGTGGCGTAGAACCATATCCAAAGCTGGAAAGAGCTGACATTGTCATGTTGTTCATGATAACCTGATGCATTTGGGCATTCTGGATCATCATGAGCTCAATCAAATCTGCAAGTAAAAGACACACGTCTAAAAATAGGAGATGGAACATTCTAGATAAAGCAAAGGCCACTAGGAGCTAAGGGGTTGATGGCGAGCAATAGCCAATCCTGACCACTCTCATCCCATCTCCTCAGGGGCGGGTCCCTGTGTGGAGCTCCGCAGGGGAGGAGACAAGAAAGGGCAGCGAGCAGATCTGCATGCCATTAGGAGTCAGTATGTAGCGCATGAAAGGGGGTAGATTTTGGAGGTTATAATCAGGGTCTTTTATTTTATATTCATATAATATGGTGTAATAGCGGTCAGTAGGAAACATTGCAAGGGGCATCGGGGGTACTATACCATACATTACTATACACTTCACCTCTCACCTTCTTTAGCGCGACCATATCGGATCGGATGAGACAAAGGAGGGGTAAAATCTGTCGGAAGTTGTTGGATGATAGTCGGCTGCTGAGAAACCTAAGGAAAGAAGCAAAGACGCAGCCTGAATCCTACCCAGAGTTTCCATCATACTGTGTATTTGTTATATCAGTAATAATTATGGAAGAACCTAAGGCCAATACATAGCTAAAAAGCAAACTTTAACAGGACCCTTCTGTCACTTTTTGCTAAAATCAATATTTCTAGAATATATATATATATATATAATATATATAATTATATATATATATATTTAGAATTTTGGCAGTATTTTTTTTATTTTAGCAGTCCTATGCAATGAAAAATGACAAAGATTTGCTGTTCTCTAGCTGTGCTAATAAAGAGATAAAACTTCTGAATGGTCGGGCAGATTAATCTCTGTTTACTGCAGCAAGAAATGCTTATCTTGATGCAGTCTCATTACAAATACAAGGTACTGACATAATGATCGCGCTATTGTTGTCTGGACAGGCCTAGATAAAGATTAGACTAGATTGTAAGGGCAATGACAAGAACAATACATGACAAGATAATAGGTTAATCTTTTTCTGCAACCGGGGGGAGGGGGCGAGGGGATTTCAGCTTTCTTTACCCTTATCAGGTGCTGCTGATAACACTTACACCTCTCAGGCCATAGCTGGTCTTAAAAGGGTATTCCCATCACAACAAGTGCTGCTGGAAGGGCCAATTACCGTAAAGTAGGCAATTTTGAAAATGCATTAAAAAATATGTATGCTTTGCCTAATACAGAACTTTTTGCACCTTCAATTTGCTTTCTTGTCTCCTCGATTACCGACCACCAGTAAACACAGTGGTGGTCGGTAACCGAGGAGACAAGAAAGCAATTGTACCGTTATCAAAGACTGTCTCAAAATAAATTCTTGTGGCCAGGCTGGGGAAGGGAGGGTGGGTACATATGAGCGAAAATGCAAGTCTCCGATATGCCGGCCACAGGCGACGTCAAAGTAAGGCTGCATTACCAGCCACCACTGAAAGTAAGACGATATCAAGTTGAAGGTACAAAAAAGGCCTGTATTAGGTAAAGCATACATATTTTTTAATAACATGCATTATGAAAATTGCTTACTTTACAGCAATTGGCCCTTCAAGCAGCCTTTACTTTCTATGTTGGGAAGACCCCTTTAAAGAAAAACATCTAGCAATTCCAGCACTGCCACTATCAGAGCTCACAGAGGGAAGTCAAAGAGACAAAGCAGGAAGTCATGTACAGAAGGGAACTGAAAAAAAATTATATGAAAAAACAACAACCACTCAATAAAAAAATACATATAATAGTCACATAATGCTTGTCAAGATTTGAAAAAAAAAATCATTGTAGTATCCATTTAAATGAGATAAAAACTCAGAGCTGTGACACTTAAGATTATTACACTACGGAGGGTACCATGCAGCATCCAACTGACCCACCAGAGGATCCTCCAGTGGGCCCAAAAATGTAACCCTAATATATATCAGGGACCCAAAAGTCTAGCAGAAGACAAGCCCACTTTAGAACCAGTCACCAGATATCCTATTAAATCCTGCATGCACATAATTTCCTTTGGGGGGTCCAAGGTACTTCAGTCCAACACTGGTATCCCATCTGGGACCAAAGAATCAAGCCCATGAGTGGGCCTCAAAGACCAAACCCACTGGTGAGGCCTGAGAATCATCTCCACTGGTGGGCCTCGAGAACCAACTCCACTGGTGGGCCTCAAGAATCAACTTCATTGGTGGACCCCAAGAATCAACTTCATTGGTGGACCTCAAGAATCAACTTTACTGGTGAGCTCCAAGAATCAACTCCACTGGTGGGCCCCAAGAATCAACTTCACTGGTGGGCTCCCAGAATCAACTCCACCGGTGAGCTCCAAGAATCAACTCTATTGGTGGACCCAAGAATCAGCTCCAATGGTGGCCCCAAGAATCAACTCCACTGGTGAGCTCCAAGAATCAACTCTATTGGTGGGCCCCAAGAATCAGCTCCAATGGTGGCCCCAAGAATCAACTCCAATGGTTGCCCCAAGAATCAACTCCACTGGTGGGCCCCCCAGAATCAACTCCACTGGTGGACTCCACAAATCATCTCTATCAAATCGAACACTAGGTGCAGAGGTAATATTTGCACCCAGATCCAAATGCCCCACTGCCACTCGAATAAATACCATTGTTATATATGGCATGTAGCAGGTGAGGTAGGCCAAGACAAATTTCCATAAAATGTCCTATATAACTGCAATGTTATCCTGAACTGTGACCTTACCGCAGGAGGGATGATCTGGATCCCGGGGCTGGTATAGTATGGGGCATCCGCAGACCATGGCTGAAACATAGTGACCAGGGAGACAGCAGGGGCAGGGAGACAGTGCACAGGGGTAATCCAGAGCAAAAGCACTGACCAGACTGGGAGAGGCTGGAGCTGCTGCAGGTGGTTACTGGGGAGACTGGTGTACACAAAAGCAGGAGTGCTATGTACTCGGCTCACACACCTCCCACCGTCCGCTGCCTGCAATCAGATTCAGACCTTTCTTGTTTTTATCTGTTTCTGGGAAAGTTGAGTTACAAACAATATGATATCACTGCAGGGAGTAATACAGGAATAGGGGAGGGGGGACTACTGACTGGTTTGCCATTTGGGAGAAAAGCTTGGTAAAAATATAACAGGGGTAACACTAAATAAATATATTCTAACTATCTATCTCATATCTATCTATCTATCTATCTATCTCCTATCTATCTATCTATCTATCTCCTATCTATATATCTCCTATCTATCTATCTCATATCTATCTATCCATCTATCTCATATCTATCTCATATCTATCCAATATCTATCTATCTAATATCTATCTATATATCTATCTATCTATCTATCTCATATCTATCTCCTATCTATCTATCTCATATCTATCTATCTATCTATCTATCTATCCCATATCTATCTCATATCTATCTATCTATCTCATATCTATCTATCTCATATCTATCTCATATCTATCTATCTCATATCTATCTATCCCATATCTATATATCTATCTATCTCATATCTATCTATCTCATATCTATCTCATTATCTATCTCTCCTATCTATCTATCTATATCATATCTATCTCATATCTATCTATCTATATCTATCTATCTATCTATCTATCTCATATCTATCTATCTAATATCTATCTCATATCTATCTATCTATCTATCTATCTATCTATCTATCTCATATCTGTCTACTTAACTATCTATCTCATATCTATCTATCTGTCTGTCTCTATCTCTCCCATATCTATCTATCTATCTATCTATCTATCTATCTGTCTGTCTATCTATCTATCTATCTGTCTGTCTCTATCTCTCTCATATCTATATATCTTCAACTTTTTATCGCTCTCAAAAATATCTATCTATTCCACATCTATCTATTTACATAAGTAAACCCGTATTACAGGTTTAGCGATCTTTTACGGTTATTTTACACCCATTGTGGTAGCTTCAGTGTTTCATACTGTACAAGCAGTGTCATCTAATGGTAGAACTGCAGTATTACACAATCCTGTATGATAACATTGATAAGAAATAGAAAAATTGAATCAGCTCACCCAAATGTCCATATGTGGAACCTCCGTGCTCTCCCCGTGCTCCAAGTGATGCACAGGAATATAACCGAAGAAATTCAGAAGTTCGGCACTGGAGTGTGGGTTAAATCATCCAGAATTTTATTGTTAGCTATTGACCGTAATAAGTCTGTGCAATATAAAAAAGTGTAGGAAAACATGGCTAGGAAACAATTCACCTGTACGCTGACATGTTTCGGGCAATACAATGCCCTTAGTCAGAATTGTGTAATTCAGGGACTGCCTGTATATAACTAGTCAGAGATCTATGTACAGTATCTCCATACATGCCATTGGGGGGGGGTGGGGTCCCGCTATTTGGGGTCCCCCCCGCCCTCCCGGCAGAGTTGGCGAAACTCCTGCCGTCAGCAGGCCGCGGGGATTCTTTAAATGGCCGCAGCGACAGAGTAGCACTGGTGGGCTACTCTGGCGCCGCCGGGCCGCTCCTACAGGCGGGTGTCTCCACCCGTCCGGGTTCTCGTCTGTTCAGTGAGGAGGCTGGAGGGATCGCTCCCTCATCCCTTCTCCCCCTGTATGTACAGCGCCGGTGTTGCGAGTAATACAGGTCAGCATCGCAGGGCGGAGTGACGCCGCGCTGCCACTACATCCCCTGCGACACTGAGAGTACTCAGTCTTCTTTTAGGCAGCCTGAGTGCGCAGGAAGCCTGGTGGAGGGTAAGTGGAATTTATTATTTTATTTTTATTAGCTATAAGGGGGCTCTACCTGGCAACAAGGGGGCACTACCTGGCTAACAAATGGGGGCATCACCTGGAACAAAGGGGGCTCTACTGGTCAACAAAGGGGGCACTACCTGGTTTCTAAATAGAGGGGCACTACCTCGGCTCTAACAAATGGGGGGCATCACCTGGCAACTAAAGGGAGTGCTCTACCGGCAACAAAAGGGGGTCACTTAACTCTGCTCTGTAATGGGCTTACCTGCTTTCTTCCAAAGCCTTTATGCAGTTAGGTGGAGTGGGTGTGGCTTTTGAAGGGGCGTGGCACACCAACGAGATGGGCGTGTCCATGCAAATTTTTTGCGCCACCCTCTTCGGTCTCCTGCTTTTCCACTTTCAAAAGTTGCCAACTATGACTATCTCACAGAAGTAAGTACACCCCTCACACTTCTATAAATATTGTATTATATCTTCTCTTGGGACAACACTGAGGATCTGACTCTTTCATACAATGTAAAGTAGTCAGGGTACAGCTTGTATAACAGTGTCAATTTGGTGTCCTCCAAAATAAACTCAACACAGCCATCAATGTCTAAACCGCTGGCAACAAAAGTGAGTACACCCCTAAGTGACACCAAAAGTGAGTACACCCCCTAAGTGACAACAAAAGTGAGTACACCCCTGAGTGACACCAAAAGTGAGTACACCCATAAGTGAATATTACACAAAGGTGTACCTAGATGGCGTTCCTATTACAGCGTTCTGCGGGTGAGTCCACTCTGAACTCCCCTGCCAGCATTATGAGGGATCTGTCCATCAAATGTCTGTAAAGGGTTAATATGTGTCTCGTTCCTTGGAATGAGTATAATCCTCGCCGCTCGTGCTACTAAGGATCTGATGGAAATTTCCACCCTCCGGTCACAGGACGTCTCGAAGAACCTAAACTTTAACAAAGTTCCCGTCACCTTTACAACCTCTCATGAGACGCCTCCCGCAGCAAGAATATCTGTGTGAATGTCACTGAACCATCACCGTGCTGGACCATAGGGATCACAGGGGCCTACATGTCAGGTGCCAATGTCATCACCGCGTAACTCTCCACTTTCATTGTGTCTGATTCTTCTGCTACCAGCTACACTGAAGAAAAGAGGTGACTGCCACAGCGCCCCACACAGAGGTACAGCACACAGTCTCATATATTGTGATATCCACATGCAGCTATATACAGTGCAGCCACATGTCCTCCCTATTATAGTGCAGTCACCTGGCCTCCGATATACAGTACAGCTGTATGCCCTACTACATACAGTGCAGTCACATATTCTCCCATACACAATGCAGTCACGTGCCCTCCCATATACAGTGCAGTTAAATGTCATCCCATGTACAGTACAACCACATGTACTCCCATATATAGTGTAGTCTCATGCCCTCCTATATGCAGTGCAGCCACAAGCCCTCCCAAATATAGTGTAGCCTCATGCCCTCCTATATGCAGTGCAGCCACAAGCCCTCCCAAATATAGTGTAGTCTCATGCCCTCCTATATGCAGTGCAGCCACAAGCCCTCCCAAATATAGTGTAGCCTCATGCCCTCCTATATGCAGTGCAACCACATGTACTCCCATATATAGTGTAGCCTCATGCCCTCCTATATGCAGTGCAGCTACAAGCCCTCCCAAATATAGTGTAGCATCCATTCCCTCTATTATGCAGTGCAACCACATGTACTCCCATATATAGTGTAGCCTCATGCCCTCCTATATGCAGTGCAACCACATGTACTCCCATATATAGTGTAGTCTCATGCCCTCCTATATGCAGTGCAGCCACAAGCCCTCCCAAAAGAAATATAAAGTGTAGCTATGCTCCTAGATTGCAGTGCAGCCACAAGCCCTCCAAATATAGTGTTGCCTCATGCCCTCCTATATCAGTGCAGCCTTCAAGCCCTCCCATATATAGGTAGCCTCATCCTATCCTATATGCAGTGCAGCCACAAGCCCTCCCATATATAGTGTAGTCTCATGCCCTCCTATATGCAGTGCAGCCACAAGCCCTCCCAAATATAGTGTAGCCTCATGCCCTCCTATATGCAGTGCAGCCACAAGCCCTCCCAAATATAGTGTAGCCTCATGCCCTCCTATATGCAGTGCAGCCTCAAGCCCCCCCACATATAGTGCTCGCCATATGCCTTGCCATACGGAGTGCCTACCACACGCTCCATTGTAACTTCTATTAGTGGAAACCTTCTATCCCTGCCATAGAATCTTCCATCCGCTGGGCTGCAGTATCTCAGTATTGGCAGAAGCAGCCGGTACCCCCGCCCCTGCCCAATCTACAACAGAAGAGACATCATTATTATAGCTCCCTAAATCTCATTCTTGATTTATAGGGGTTGTCTCACTACATTGATTCATCTCACCTCAGTCCTGTTTTCTTGGTTTCATTTTGAATTGAGGGGCGGGTAGACTGTTTTCTATAGGCTGCAGAGAAGCCAGGTCTGTACTATCCGACCAGTGCTGGCAGCCTATCAGGAGAGATCAAAACAGGTCTGTAGCTATAGCGACCACGTGTGGCAGCCTATCAGACAGATTGAACAGGTCTGTAGCTATAGCAAACCAGTGCTGGCCAGCTATCAGGACAGATCGAAACGGTCTGTAGCTATAGCGACCAGTGCTGGCAGCCTATCAGGACAGGTCAAACAGGTCTGTAGATATACGACCTGATGGAGCTGATTGCAGCCCATACAAGAGGGATATCAAGGAATAGGTAGACATCTGTTAATGGACATATATTACAAAGTGACTTGTTTTTGCAAGATCTTTAACATAAAAAGCAGCAATCCTTGTAGTGAGACGACCCCTTTAATGACCTTTTGGGACTCATTAAGATGGGAAAAAGAAATTTGTGAGACATTGAACTGCCTTGGATTTGAGACAGTTCTATTAGATCCGAGATAACTGGGTGAACGTGTGTGGCGGACGCTTGGGCATCGACCGCTGGCAGGTGCCTACCCACCAGCAGGAAGATGACCACCTCTCTCTCCATACCCTGCACCCGCCAGAATACAGCAATGCCGGGGGGGAGGTCTGTACAGAATTTCAGCCTTTGAATGCAAACAACAATGCTTCCATTCACTGACTGTAACCAGAGACAATAGAAAGGTGAGTAACCGATATACACAGTATCTTGCAAATCTAACAAATGCACAATGATCTCCGCCAGGAAACGGGTAACACTTTAAAAGTTTTAGTTTAAGATTAACTTTATGGTCTTGTGATAATTTAGGTTAAATATTGATGGTGACTATTACGCTGTATGAGGGGAGAGAGGGTCAGCCTGGTAATGATAAACCTGCCCTGTATACATTCAATTTTGTATATTAATCAGTCTATGAAAAATTCGAAATTCAGCTAAAAAGAGTGTCCAGAATTTCTAAGAGATGCTTGTACGTCATAGGATAATTCTAGTTTTTGTCATGTGTCAACTCAATGTTTGATAACAGTTTTCTATGATAAATTCATAGAATAGCAGAGGCCACTGGTGATGTGACTTAAAATTGCTGGGCCCCAATGCAAAATCTATAACACAGCCCCCACCTGTCAAATGCCGTTTAAAGCAAACCTATCTTAGAGCAGGATACAACAGAGAGGGAAGAGCTGAGCTCTATGTATATGACTGCTAAATTTCTGAGTAAAAGGCAGAGTAAATCCTGACAGGATTCCTAAAAGAGAAAGTAAAATTCCTGCTTGCCCCACCCACATACATCTATTGTCAGTAAGTTCTGTGCAAACTCTGATACAGGAAATGCTGTTAATCATTTTATGTGGGTGGAATAAGCAGTACTTGCACTGCTTACTACGGGGTCCTTCAGGATTTACTCTGCTTTTTATTCAAAACTCCTGCTGTATATTATATAACCCTATATATCACAGAGCTCAGCTCCTCTCCTCTATCATATAACCCTGTTATAACACATGAGCTCAGCTTCTCTCCTCTATCATATAACCCTATTATATCCCACAAGCTAAGATCCTCCCCCTCTCTCATATACCCTATAAATCACCACGAGCTCAGCTCTCTCCCTCTATCATATAACCCTATTTATTACAGAGCTCAGCCATTCTCTCCTGTATCATATAACTTTTTATCACCAAGAGCTCAGCTTCTGTCCTACTATCATATAACCCCTATATATCACATGAGCTCAGCTGCCTCTCCTCTATCTTATAACCCTATATATCACAGAGCCTCAGCTTCTCTTCTCTATCATATAACACCTATATATCACAAGACCTAAAGCTCCTCCCCCTCTATTCATTATAACCTATCATATCACAGAGCTCAGCTCCATCTCCTCTATCATATAACCCTTATATCACAGAGCTCAGCCTTCTCTTCCTCTATAATATATCCTATAATCACAAAAGCTAAGACTCCTCCCCCTCTATCATATAACCTATTAAATCACCAGAGCTCCAGCTACTCTCCCTTCTATCCAGAAGCGCGTCTTAACAGCATTATGGGCCCCTGCGGAGCGCTGTGCAAACTGGGCCCATCCAAACCACTCACAAAATTATATACATTATCGATACTTACATGTATTGTGTGTTCACAACAAATTTGTTCAAAAGACAAGGGTATGTTACACAGAGTGTTGGTCGTCACATGTGAACATATGACTTTAGGATGCTGTTTTGGTCGTATAGATGCATTTATAATGAGTATTGTGATTTTACACTGACTCGCAATGTAAAACACGCACCAGCGTTCACCTGTGGTAAACATGTACGTGGTCTTTCGGATTGTTCCAAAAATTGTCATGTCAATTTCTTGATCCGTTGATGCCAGCAGATGCCCTATTAAAACAATTAGGTGCGATCCTGCTGCAGTCCAAATGCATCCAAACACTCACTACGTGTTGGATGTGTTTAGAATCCGATTGACAGTGTGTTTTGGATGCGATTTTTTGGATCCAAAAGGCATCAAAAACGCCATGTGAACATATCCTTATAATCATGGAATTTTAACTGTGCTACCACTGGTTTGTTTCACACAGCATGTTGGGTCCATGATAGAACATCGTTCGTGGATGCGTGTGCTTGGGTTAACGGGACCCAAACACGCTTTCTAACAATGGGCAGTGTGATTTTTACCACTGCTCGCAATGAAAACACGTATTGGCGTTCACATGAGTGATCTCCTATGTGGTCTATTGCGTCTTTCAGATCAGTTCCAAGAATTTGTCATGTAATTTCTTGGTCCGAAAGAGCAGCGGGAGCCCATAAAAAATATGGGCCGATCCGCGCAACAACACCTCCAAACCGCGCTGCATGCGGATCAATCGACCCCCACTTTTTGGAGGGAAATTTTGGGTTAACATGGCCCCTGAAAAAAATCCAAAAATGCCGTGTGAACATACCTCGCAGATGGTTTTCGGACTTAAAAACCGCCTTAAACGACGAAATTTTTTACATTGATTTAAATAAAAAATCTGTTTAACAGCCCTACTTTGTGTTTTTCCGCCGGGGGGTTTTTGACACCCCCGGCGTTCCTAAAAACTTAAACATTTCTTTTTCTGCTCTTTTTTGGCAGAACAGAACATGGGGGTGGGGGGACAGCTTGAATCCACAAATCCTGGGCAAATCTGTCCCCCTACGCCCAAAAAAAAAACAAATTACCGTCGGGGAAAAATCCGCCTGGCATTTTGCCTTTTGGGGTAACCCTCCCAAAGGTGTTTCAACTGTTTCCCGAAAAAAGAGTCATAGCGCACGAATGCACCTGGGTTTTCTATAAAAGAATGCATGAAGAGAGGGAAAAAAGGGAACCAAAGTAAAGAAGGGGGAAGAGAGGTAAGAAAAGGATGGAGAAAAGGAATATAGAATCTGGGGTAGGGAAAAGGGAAAGGGGGAATTTGAGGGCCCTTTTGTTTTGCCCCCCCACACATGAAGACATTATCTTTTTTTATCTGGGCAGTCAGGAAATTAACTAAATTGTTGTATAATTTTTTACTGTCCCGGGAAAGATGGCAACTTTTTAAAAAAAAAGCAGGGGAATTTTAGATGCGGCGCGCGTAGCGCGCCGCTCAAAAATTTGCATGGACACCCCATCTTTTGGTATGCCATGCCCCCTTTAAAAAGCCACACCCACTCCCCTAACTGCATAACGGGTTTTTGGAAAAAAGCCGGGGAGATCCCTTATAGCAAGGTAAAACCCCCCCTAAGCAGGGAGTGCCCCTTACAGGGAGGAAATGCCCCCCCTTTTAGCCAAGTAATGCCCCCCTGTAGCCAGGTAGTTCCCCCACTTTTTTTACCAGGTAGGTGCCCCCCCGTTGCCAGGTAGAGCCCCCCGTTGCCAGGTAATGCCCCCCCTGTTTTCCAGGTGTGCCCCCCCCTTTGCCAGGTAGATGTCCCCCTGTTCCCCGGTAGATGTCCCCCTGTTCCAGAAAGCCCCCATTGTTTGCCAGGGAGGCCCCCATGTTGCCAGGGAGATGTCCCCTCTGTTGCCAGGTAGATGTCCCCTCTGTTGCCAGGTAGTGCCCCCTCTGTTCCCAGGTAGTGCCCCCATTGTTGCCAGGCAGAGCCCCCCCCCCCTATAGCTAAAAAAAATTTAAAATAATAAAATCCACTTACCTCACCAGGCTCCTGCAGAGCGGCCGCTCCGGACGATCTCCACAGCGGCGCAGGGGGAAGTGAGAGCAGCCGCGCGTCATTTCCCCCCTGCGCCGCTGACCTGTAATGTGCAGCGCACACACCGGCGCCGGACATACAGGGAGAGGAGGGAGGAGGGAGCGATCCCTCCTGCCTCCTCCCTGCACAGGGAGACTCCGGGCGGGTGAAGCGGGCGCAGCGGCCTGTAGGAGCGGCCCGGCGGCGCCGGAGTAGCGCACACCCCCCAAAGGCTTCTCCGGCGCCGCGGCCATTTAAAGAGCCCCCCCCACCTGCTGGCGGCGGAGGAATGCCAACTCCCCCGGGAGGGGCGGGAGGGGACCCCAAATAGTGGACCCCCCCCCGCCAAAAACGGGAGAGTTGGCATGTATGCTGTACGGTGCACACCTCACTGACCTGTTCAAAAAATTGTTTACAGGGGTCAGTAATTTTCTTAAAACTATTTATTTAAGCCTTAAAAACACGTAACTTTTTTGTGCAATACATATGCTACTTGCAGTTAGAAGTCCGACATCGATAGCAGCCAGTAATAAGTCCAAGTCAAGCCAGGCACGGCACGTGCACAGCAGTAGCCAGGAGTACTGAAGCTCTGCATGTCAGCCATTCTGCCGTGCCTGTGATTAATGGGGCCCTCGTTCCCTGTAACTTTACACGGAAGCTCAGCAGCAGACACAGACCTCCCCCACACTCGATAAGGAAGTTTGCTTCATGTCGCAGGTCTGCAGGAGAGGCCGGCAGCAACTCCTCAGCGGAGCTCTCTCTCTCCGTGCAGGCTGATTACTGGAGCAGCAGAGGAGAGGACTGCTGCCCAGCGATCAGCACTGACAGTGCAAGGGAAAGAGTGGAGAGAGAAGCTCCAAGCTCCTGCTTCACTCAGCAGGGTAGCTGGCTGCCTGTGTGGGCCCCCTGCGCTCATGGGGCCCCCGGGCAGGTGCCTATCTGGCCCAATGGAAAAGACGGCCCTGCCTCTATCCCATCCTGCTCTCCAACAAGACGGCATAAAACACCTGTCAGGTTCCCTTTAAAGTACTGGTATATTGTTATGGGTAAATCGGACATCTCTGGGGTCCTTCAGGTCCCAGGTTTATCTGTGCCCCCATTGTTGTGACTTGCTAGTGAATGGGACTTCACACATGGATGATTAATGGTGCATTTTGTCAAGTTGTAGACTATCTATTGGTAGCTGTGGACTTAGCAGTGGTACATTATGGCAAAAAATACAAATCTGAAGTGAAATTTTTGGGTATGCCTCTGAATCTTAACCACTGATTTGGCAAAAAGAGGACGGATCAAACCCTGGTAGAAGGAGAAGATAAGTAGATGTGACCATCAGTACTGGCTAGACATCTTCTTGTAAGTGCCCTACTCAAGGGGTTCCATGATATTTGCCACCACTCATAGTTATCTTGCCTGGGGCCCACCAATAGAGTTGATTCTTGGGGCTCATTGGCATGGAAGATTCATTGGTCCCACCAGTACGCTTGATTCTTAGGGCCCACCAATTGAGCTGATTCTTGGGGACCGCCAGTGGAGAAGATTCTTTGGGCCAACCAGTGAAACAGGTTCTTAGGGTCCCCCAATTGAGCTGATTCTTTGAGCCCAATAATTGAGCTGATTCCTGGGGCCCAATAGTTGAATTGATTATTGGTGTCCACCAATGGAGTTGGTTCTTTGGGTCCACCAGTACAGTTGATTATTGGGGCCCACTAGTGTAGTTGACTCTTAAGGGCACACCAGTGGAGTTTATTCTTAGGATCCACGAGTATAGTTGATTCTGGGGCCCAGCAGGGGAGTTGATTCTTGGGTCCCACCAGTAGAGTTGATACCTGGTGGCCCACCAGTGGAGTTGTTTCTTGGGGCTCACCAGTCTACTTGTTTCTTGGGGCCACCAGTGGAGTTGGTTCTTTGGCTCCACCAGTGCAGTTGATTGGTAGGGCCCACTAGTGGAGTTGATTCTTAAGGGCACACCAGTGGAGTTTTTTCTTAGGATCCACAAGTATAGTTGATTCGTGTGGCCCACCAGTGGAGATGATGCTTGGGGCCAACCATGGGTGGTGCTTCTTGGGGCTCACCAGTGGAGTTGATTCTTGGGGCTCACCAGTGGAGTTGATATTTGGGTCCCACCAGTAGAGTTGATATCTGGTGGCCCACCAGTGGAGTTGTTTCTTGGGGCTCACCAGTCTACTTGTTTCTGGGGGCCACCAGTGGAGTTGGTTCTTTGGCTCCACCAGTGCAGTTGATTGGTAGGGCCCACTAGTGGAGTTGATTCTTAGGGCACCCCAGTGGAGTTTTGTCTTAGGATCCACAAGTATAGTTGATTCTTTGTGGCCCACCATGGGAGATGATGCTTGGGGCCAACCATTGGAGTTGCTTCTTGGGGCTCACCAGGGGCGTTGCTTCTTGGGGCTCACCAGTGGCGTTGATTCTTGGGGCTCACCAGTGGAGTTGATTATTGGGTCCCACCAGTAGAGTTGATACCTGGTGGCCCACCAGTGGAGTTGATTCTTGGGCTCAAGTCTACTTTGTTTTCTTGGGGCCACCAGTGAATTTGGGTTTTTTGGGCTCCACCAGTGCAGGTTGATTGGTAGGGCCCACTAGTGGAGTTGATTCTTAAGGGCACACCAGTGGAGTTTTTTCTTAGGATCCACAAGTATAGTTGATTCGTGTGATTCACCAGTGGAGATGATGCTTGGGGCTCATCAGTGGAGTTGATTCTTGGGGCTCATCAGTGGAGTTGATTCTTGGGGCTCACCAGTGGAGTTGATTCTTGGGGCACACCAGTGGAGTTGGTTTATGCAGCCCATTCTGCAGCTATTTTACATGTCTCTTACTTTCTGCCTCTCTTCCTGAAAAGCAGCACCAGACCTTCCATGCCCAGGGGACCACATGTCTATGGCCCCATCGGGGGTTTCCCCTGCACCCCTGTGTGACAGCCCAAGCCTGCCTGGGGCACTTTTTATTTTTGGTTCTGAACAACAACACCAACTAATAAAACATAAAAGACTTAAAATGACCATAAGGACTAAGCATGTCAGTAGGATAGTTACTATTATTGGGTGTATAGACTCCAAACCACGTGTTCCTCTTTCCACCACAGGCCATGTAAGTGTGGGCAGAACTGTCACATGCCGCCTTGGTTAAATATCACCAGTTATTATAACCCAGGCTGGCGTGAAATGATCACTACTTTACTTATAATGTTCATGTTGAGCCAAACTTGACACATATCAAGGTGAAAGTGTGAAAGCTCCAGCAGAGCCTCACAAACTATATCCTGTGAATTAGGTAGAGAAACTGTTCTGAGAATCCCATGATCCTCCCATAAGATAATAAATAACCCATCAAGGTGCAACGTTTATCAAACTGGCTACACTCAATTAGACTCAATTTCACTGGTTCTGGGGTTGCCTTCTTGTTAGGGGGTATTTACTACAAGTCAGCGACAATGATGGGGATGGTTGTCCTTGCTGCAAATGTTGTTGATGTGTATTGCTGCAGAGATACAGTATATATATAGTATAGTAATATCTTACTTCTAGGCTGAGACATAGAGGCTTGAAGTTGTAGGGCCAAAGCCTGAGGCTGCACTACTGAGAGATTCTGACAACAACATGTCCTCTTCTGGTTCCTGTCTGGAGAACTGGTGTCATAGAGACTGTGAAAGGCTTCAAGGGGCTATCCACTAGCAGCTCCTGGGGCCCCAGTAAAATAAAAAAAACATATACTTACCCTTATCGGGGTCCTGGTTCCAGACCTGCACCCATCTCCCCATTCTTCTGTTGACACGTCGTCACTTCCAAACGGGGACGTCCGCGCTGCAGCCTCTGATTGGCTGCAGGGGTCATGTGCTACTCATATACATCACCATTTGGAACAGCTCTGATCGGTGATGTAAGCAGATGCATGAAGCGGTCTGTAGTCGAGGAATGAAAACAGAAGACTGGACAGACGTGGCGCCGGGACCGGAGGAAGGTGAGTATAATTTGTTTTTTATTTTACTGGGTCCTCAGAAGCTGCTAATTGGATTTTGTTATTCGGTGGATAACTCACACACATATACTTATCAAATGGCTTGTCTGAGTCTTCGTTCATCTCCCTCTGATGTTTTCTGTGCACTTTGTACATTTCCTGTGCAGTAACCCAGCAGCAACATGTCACGAGTGGCACCACAGTCCGCAGTCCCCCCGCGATTCCCCTTGCGCCCGGAGCGGGTGGCGCCGCAGTCCGCATGTCGGCCGGCGAGCGCACTCGCTCCCTTGGGCGCATCCACTCACCTCACCGCGCTCCTGCTTCCTCGCGGCTGTCTGCCGGCTGGTGCGCGCGTCCCCACTCCTTAGGGTGCAGACTTAAAGGGCCAGTGCGCCGGTAATTGGTTGATTGCCAGCCGCTGAGCCTATATTTTGGCTCCACCTCTGCTAGGTCTCTGCCGAATCCATAGCGCCAGTACCTATGAGAGGAAGCCTTTCGTTACTCCGGTTAGTCGTTCCTGTGTACCAGTCCCATCTGCTTTCGTCCCTCTCATCCCTCAACCACGATCCTGCGCCGCCTGCCCTGACCTTCTGGCTTGACCCCGACTATGAGTTTGTCTACCATTCCCGTACCGTGTTGCACCCCGGCCGCCTCCGCAAGCAAGTTGCATCAGGGGTAGCGACCTGGTGGAATCTCACCGCGGCAGGTCCATCCCGCCGGGACCCACTTAGATTCCACTCCCTGGTGTGGCCCGTACCACCGCTTGCGGCGGTTCAGTGGATCCACTACCCCAGCTCGTTACACAGCATTTCCTGTTTGAAAGTTCTGTCCTACACGACGAGTATTTCAAGACGGAATCCACGCGGATATCAACTTGAAATAATCGTCTGAAGCTGAAAGTAAACCATCCCCAACGCCTTGTAGCTCTTTTACTAAAAACCTTGTGTGAAACGCGCCTCAAACACTGGTATGTGGTGTTTAATGTGGATCCGCGCCTAAAACCACATAGAAATGAACAGGGCTCGTTTTTTACTGTAAACCATGAGTAAACAATGACCTTTAATTCACATGTATTATTATTATTATTATATATTTTAGAGCGTCATGGATTCCAGAGCGCTGTACATTTAAGGAGGGGTTACATACATAATATAAGTCAAACAAGTACAATGGTGAGAATAGGTGACTAACAACTGGTACAGAGGGAGAGAGATCCCTGACTGCGAAGGCTTACAATCTACAAGGAAGGGGGAAGAGATAGAAGGTGAGGGGCAGACATATTTGTGGGGTAGCACAGTGGCAGCAGGGTTATTGAAGGTTATAGGCTCCTGAAGAGATGGGTTTTCAGGTTGCTTTTGAACCTGGGGATGGTGGGGGAGAGTCTGAGGTGTTGGGGCAGTGAGTTCCAGAGTGTGGGGGAAGCCCCGGGAAAGTCTGGGAAAAGGGTTTCGTGAACGGGGGGTGGAACGGGAAAGCAGAAGAAAAGGGGAAAAAGAAAAAACCCCACGGGGAGAAAGAAACGACTCATCAGATAGGGCGTCTCCGGGAGTCCCTATTTTCAGGGGGGAATTTTTCTTTTTATTGGATCAGTGCCCGTATTCAGTAAGTATGTGACCTGAACTGGTGTCTGAACCCTATGTGGGCCCCTAAATGGGGGTGTTGTAGTTTTTAAACCCGAGCCCGGTGTCTGCCCCCTATTGGGCTCTATATGGTGGTGTTTTAGGGTTAAAACCTGACTGGTGTCTGACCCTATTTTGGGCTCTATATTTGGCCGGGGTGTTTTTTAGGGTTTTAATGAGCTTGGGCTCCCGAACCCCCTATGTGGTCCCTATATGGCGGGGTTTTTGTAGGGTTTTTTTTTTAGCTGGTTCTGGGCCTCTATTTTGGGCTCTATATGGTCGGTGTTTTAGGGTTTTATCGGCGTTTTGTATTGTGGCAGCGTACATTTGTCCCTGATTGTAAGAGTGAGGGGAAAACCCTACCCGGAAAAGGGTTACCCTTCTACTTTCTTTGGTGGTATTTGAAAGGGGGGTTTAGGTGCGTGACCAAGGGGACTGAAGGGGGTAATTTTATGGGTGGAGGGGGGGATGGGTTTAAACTATTACCCCCTTTTCTTTTTGAAATGTTTGACTGACAATTTTTTGAACATTTACTAAAAAATACAGTTTTTTTTTTGCACCCTTTGGGGAAATTTTTTTGGTAAAAAAGGGCGGCCCTTTTATGTCTGAAGAGGCCGGGGGAATATGTTTAGTACAGTAGGGGGGGGCCCCCCCCCAAAAAATCAAATCCCCCGTGGGGGGCCCCCCAACCCCCCCAGTCCCCACACTGGTGTAAATGAGTTCCAGAGTGGGGTAAGCACCCGGGGGGAAATCCCTTTGGGGGAAAGGATGGTGAGGAGCTGATAAAGGGGGGAGCAGAGGGGGAAGGTTCTGTGATGAGGGGGGAGGGAGTTTTGGGGGAAGGAAGGGTATCTGGGGATTTGGGCAGAGGGTTTAGGGGGGGGAAGGGGTTTTGGAGGCCCCCCGTAGGTTAAAATTTTTAAAAAAATTCCTGGGGCAGTGGGTTTTCCAGTGAAGGGGGCAAAAGGGAAGGGCAAAGGGGAACCCAGGGGGGAAAGGGTTTTAAAAAACTTGTTGGGAAAACTGTGTTTTCCCAATTTTGGTTTTTCAACAGCAAAATACAATGAGTAAATTTTGTGTGGGTGAAACCTTAAAAAATCAACCCCGTGCCTTTTCCTGTTTCTTTTTCCCATCTCCCCCACATTTTGTCTCAGTGCACACTTGCTGTTCATTTTCCCCTTTGAAAAAATCTTGAAAAGGCCGAACCAAAGGGGGTGGGTTTCCCAAAAAAAAAGCCATTCCCCTTTTTTTTACCTGAAAACTCTTGGGCCCACACACTGCTGTTTCCCGTGGGTGGGGGATACTGAACTAATGCCTTTCTGTATTAAAAAACCGGGTGCTTGGGAGGGAAAAAGAAAGGGAAAATTTATATAAATTTAAAAATTTAATAAGAAATATAAAACGAGTTTCAAGACAAAAATTTGAACTAAGGAAAAAGAAATTTTTTTTGGAATTTTTTTTTTTTTTACTGGATTTAAAACATATAAGAAATTCAATAAATAATATTTTATATCCTTGGGGTTTTGGGGTCCCCTTTTTTTCTTTTAAACTCTTTTTTCTCTTCTCTGTATATACAAACCTATTTATTTTTTTGGGGGTAATTTTTAAAAATTGATTAATTTAAAAAAGTAAAGGTAAAAAGAATATTTTAAAACTTGGGGTTTTAATTTTGGAAGGGGTTTTTTTTTTGGCCTTTTTTTACCCCTATCCTCCCTAGGGTCCCCCCCCCCCCTTTTCCCGTTTGGGCGGGTTCCGGGGGAAAAACTTTTATTGCTTTTTCCACAAATTTTTAAAAAAAGATTGGAAATTTTTTAATACTTCTAAAGCTTTATTTTGAGTTTAAAAGGTTTGGATAAGGTTTAAACTCTCCCAAATTTCCCTTCAAATTTAAGGGTTTAAATTTTTGGAAATTTTTTTAAGGGGTTTTTTTGAATCGACAGTGTTTGGGAAAAAAAAGCCCGGGCCAGACCTTTTACATGGCAAGGGGAACTCCCGGAATTTATAAACCCTTGGGTTTTTTTGGTTTTTTGGGGGGGTAAAGGGGGAAGGGTTTTTTTACCGTTTTTTTGGGAAAATTCCCCCGTGATTGAACTTTATTTCCCCCCAAAAAAGGGCAAAAGAAAACACTTATACCCCCGGGTTTTTTAGACGGGGGAAAATTTTTAGTGAAAATTCCCAAAGGTTTTTGATTAAAAAAGTTTTTTCTATTTTAAAAGGGGTTTTCCACTACATAGTTTATCTCACCTCAGTCCTGTTTTTGGTTTCATTTTGAATTCAGGGGGGTGTTTACTGGCTTCTACTAGGCTGCCCGTAGAAGCCAGGGCCCTTAAACTATAGCTCCCAATTTCTGGGAGCCCCATAGAAAGTCCAAAAAGGTTTTGTACTATTCCCACTTTTATTATAAAGGGCCCGTTTTTTTTTAAAATTTAAGGGAGCCCCTTGTGGGGTTTTTTTCACTCCTTTCCCGGGGTTTCCCATCCCCCTAATTACAAACCCATTTTACAAAATTTTAAAAAAAAACCATTAACCCAAATTTTTAAAAATTGTTTAAAAAAATTTTAAAAGCAACAACTTTCTGGAATGCATTTGAAAAACAAGGGGAATTTTCTTATAGGGGAAATCCCTTTTAAGCAGGGCTTTTCATGGAAAACCCATAATTTAGGAGAGGGTAAACTAACCCTTCCCCGCCCGCGCCGCCACCCGCCCTGGGGGACGTTTCAAGGTTTAAATTCTTTTCCGCCCTGCGCAGGGGAAAAGTAAAATGATTTCCTTTTTATTTCTATCCCGCTGGTTTCAACAGATACCAAAAAATTTTTTCCCCGGAAAAAATTTTAAAAACACTTTAAAATTATTTTTTTCATCAAGCCTCGGGGGGGGATTTTTGGGCATCTGGGTAAATTTATCCAATAACTCTTCTCTCTTTAAAAAATGAGAATTGTTTTTTTAATCCCAAAAATTTCTCCCCCATTAACACCAAAAAACCCCAATTTCTCTTTAGTTTTTTTTTGCCTTTTAAAAAGTGGGTTGCCAATTTACTTTCCATATTTTATTTTTTTCCCTTTTCAAACCTTAACAATTTTCATTTTATTTCTTTTTGGCTCAAATTTCCCCGGGAGGGGGGGTTTTTTGGGAAATTTTTAATTCCCGGGGGGTGGAAAGGGATTAAGGATGGGGTTAAAAATTTAAGGGAAAACTGAGGGAAAGTTTTGGCCAAAAAAAGGGGATTTTTTTTTAAAGTTTGGTTGTTTTTTAGGGTTTTTTTTATTTGGGCCCCCCCTTTTGATGCTTTCTGCATTTTGGAAAAATTTTCCAGGGTTTGAGGGCCCTTTTTTTTTCCGTTTTAATTCCCGTTGTTTAGTTTTTTTTTTTTAGTAGGGTCAGTTGGTTTTTTAACCAAATATTTGCCAAAAGGGGGGGGTTTTGGGTTTTGTTTTCATTAAAAAAAATTTTATTTCATGTTTAGGGATTATAAAAATTTATTGGGTTGGGTTTTTTTATTAAAAGGGATTTTAATATATTTTGATAAATGGTTTAATCCATTCGGGTTTTTTTCCTTTGGGTTTGTTTTAAAGGGGAAATTTTTCTTTCTTTTAAAAGATCAAATTTGTTTGTTTAATTTCCTATTTAATTACTTTCTTATAATTTTTAAAAAATTCCATTTTTTTTAATTTTTTATTTTGTTAAATTTTTTTTAAATTGGTTATTTTTAAAAATTGTTTTGGCCGTATTAAATTTTAAAAATTTGGGGAAACTTTAGCTATTCTTTAAATGTAATTTAAAATTTTTACGTTTTTTAAATTTTTTTTTGGTTTTCATGTTTTTGTTATGAAAAATTTGATTCGTTTTTTTTGAACCCTTCTCCTTTTTAATTTTTAAAGGGGAGGTTGATTTTTTTTTGTTAGTGAACTAATTAAGGTTGGTAATTGATTTATTTGAGAAAATTTTTTGGGTTAATAAGAAAGTATGATTAAAAAAGGGGGGTAATTAATTTGAAATTGTTTAAATAAGGAGGGATTTATTTTCCTTTTTGGTGGGTTTTTTTGGAAAATTGGAGCCAAGGGGGTTTAGGTTTGGGATTAATTTTAAAAAAATTTTTAAAATTTTTTTAAACAAATTTTTTTTAGGGGAAAAGTGGAATTGGGGAAAAATTTAAGAATAAAATTTTTGGTTATTTTGTAAAGGGTTTTTTTGTGCCTTTAGGAAAATTTGATGGGGGTTTTTGGGTAAAAAATTTTTTAATTTTTTGTTTTAAATTTAAAAGTTATGTTTATGATTGGAAAAATTTTTGTTTTTTGTAAGGAAAATTAGTTTTTGGTGGGGGGTCAGACTTAATCTATTTTGTAAAAAACTGTAAAAATAAAAAAGAAAAGGGTTAAAAGATTGAGGCGACCCCCAAAACAAAAATTTGGGCGAACCCCGGGGGGTGGGTTGCTTTGATTTATTACCTTTGGTAACCCCCGTACAAAAAGGGACCCCCGGGATTTTTTATTAAATTTGAGCATTTTTTTTCAAACGTTAGAAAAAAACCTTCAATGGGGGCCCCCTAATAATATTTCAATTTTTTTTAAATTCATTTGTAGGATCCCCCCTTGGTTTTCAATATACCATTTTTTCCCTTCCCAAATTTTTTTTTTTGCTTCTTCCCTTTAGGGACTGTGTTTTTTTAATATTTAAAATGCCCCCCCCCCTTAACCCCCCTTTTTTATAATTATATTTGAAAACCAATTTTAATTTTTTAAGGCTCCTTTCCTATTTCACAATTTGGGTTTTTTACCTTTTTTTTATTCTCCCATCCCATTTTAATTTTCTTTTAGTCCGACTGTTTAAAAAACTTTTAGGCAGGGCAATTTTTCACGGGTCGAAAGTACTCCTTTCTATAATTTATTTTCCTTTTATTTTTTTTCATCAATTTTAATACCCCTTTTTTTTGGGGAAAGGGCCAAAAAAAATTTTAATGCCGTATTTGGCACACATGGATAAAAATCGACAAAAAAATCCAAAAAAAAATTTCTATTCATTAACCCGCACAAAGTTTAAATCCCTTGTTAATAATCGCATTCTGGGCATGCGTTAAGGGTTTTTTGAAAAATGTTAAAGCCAAAATTTCCCCCTAGGGCCCTTTTTTTTTGTTGTTCCCTTTTTGCGGTTTTCTCTGGGGGATCTATTGGGCGTAGTTTCTGCCCCCCATTCCTGATGCCCAACCCATTTTCCCCGGGCCCCTCCCAAACCATTAAAATTTTTCTCCCTTTCTTCTAAAAAATCTTTTCTTATTTTTAAATAGACTTCCCCAAAGATTTTCCCCTTTTTTTTCCATGATTCCAGCAAAATTTTTGGGTTTTTAACTTTAACAATATTTAAAATTTTTTAATTTTTTAGCTTTTGGTCATATTGCTAAAATAGGTTGTAATTACGGGGATGGTAAAACCCGCTATTACTGCAGCCCAAGCGGTGCTTAATTATATAAAAACGGGACTTTAAAACTAAAAGTTTAAATACATTTTTTCCAAAATTTTGATTTTTTAAAAATTGGGCAAATAATTCTACTTTTGGGAAATAAACAAATTTTACGGGGCGCTCGGGCAGGATGTTTTTTTTTTCAGGATAAAGAGGGGAAAAATGACATTTTTTAGACAAAACCAAAAGGCAGGCCCTTTTAGTTTGAATAAAGGGCGGAGAAAGGTTTTCCCCCGGTGGGTTATCCCCAAGCGATTAAAAGCACCTTTTAAAAAAAAAGGTGGGAAATTAAAACCCCCCCCCATTTCATCCCACTCTAAACGAAATGTGAAAAGGGAGTGTCGGATCCCGGGGGGGCTGGGGGCCCCCAGGGGAGTTGAACTGGGGGGCAAACCCCCCTGTACGAAAAATATTTTCCGGCCTCCCCGGAAAATAAATGCGCCCATTTTTCCACATAATTCAGTGTACAAAACAGAACTGTAAATTGGGGTAAACCCAAAAGCAAGTGATTTGCAAATTGGGGCTAACGCACTTATCTGTCTGGGCTAGCCCTATCATAGACCAGGGGGTAAGTAGCTCCTCCATATCCCCCCCCACCCACAACAAATTCCCCCTCCACCCACATACAATATCCCCCCCCCCACCCAAACCCAAATCCCCTTCCCCCCAAACAATACCCAAACCCCCACCCCCAAAAAATATCCCCCCCACCCACATAAATTACCCCCTCCACCCACCCCAAAAATCCCCCCCCCCCCACATACAATATCCCCCCCACCCAAATAAAGATCCCCCCCCCAAAACTACTATTCCCCCCCCACCCCAATTAAAAAATAAACCCCTCCCCCACAACAAATTTTTTCCCCCCCAACCCCCCATCAATATCCCCCTCCACCCAAATACAATATCCCCCTCCACCCACATACAATATCCCCCCCCCCCCACCCCCATTTCAAAATCCCCCCTCACCCACATACAATATTTCCCCCCCCACCCCACTTTCAAAATCCCCTTCCCCCCAATCAATATCCCCCCCACAAAACCCCATACATTTTCCCCCCCCACCCACATACCTAAACCCCCTCCCCCCCACATTTCACTACCCCCCTCCACCCACCTAACCCCTATCCCCTCCCCCCACATACACTATCCCCCTCCCCCACATCCACTACCCCCTCCAACCCAAAAACAAAATCCCTTCCCCCCCAATACAAAATCCCCCCCCCCCAATACAAAATCCCCCTCCACCCACATACACTTTTCCCCCCACCCCCCTACAATCCCCCCCACCCCCCATACAATTTCCCCTCCACCCGCATACAAAAAATCCCCCCCACCCACATACAATATCCCCCACCACCCCCCCCATACCCAAAAAACCCCCCCCACCCAAAATTTCAAAAATCCCCCCCCACCCACATTTCAATAACCCCCTCCCCCACATAACCAATATCCCCCGCCGCCCACCTACAAAATCCCCTCCACCCACATACAAAATCCCCCTTTCCCCCCACATACAAAAATCCCCCTTCCCACAAAACAATATTCCCCCCCCCCACCCAAAATACAATATCCCCTCCCCCCAAAAACCCAAAATCCCCCCCCCCACAAACAATATTTCCCCCTCCACCCCATTTAAAATTAAACCCCCTCCAACCCCCATACAAATATCCCCCACCACCCCCGCATACAATATCCCCCCCCACCCGCATACAAAATCCCCGCCACCCCCAAAAACAAATCCCCCACCCACCCCCAAACATATCCCCCTCCCCCCAGCCCCCCAAAATCCCCCCCACCCACATTTCAATATCCCCCTCCACCCCCCATACCAAAATCTCAGGGGCCCTGTTTTTCCCTTGGGCCCGCCCCTCATCACCTTCTAAAAAAACACACCACAAGAAAGTAGAAATGTAAAAACCTAACCCCAAGGGGAATCGGGACACATGTACAAATGCCAAATAAAAAATAAAAAACCCAAAATTAAACCAAAAACACCCCCATATAGAACCCCATTTAAGGGCAGACCCCAGCCGGTAAAACCTCCCAAAACTGCTATCTAGGGGACCGCCCTAGAAGGGCATACACCAAACTCAGGTCCCATCCCCATTGCTTTAATACCCAAAACTGATCCCAATAAGAAGTAACAAAACCCCCTTTCATCCGGGACTCACCAGGAAAGTCCATCTGAGGGGGCCCCTTCTCCTTTTCCTTTAGTCTTTTTTTCCCCTTTCCCCTTCTGCATCCCTTCCACCCCCGCCATGATGCCTTGTCCCGGCCACAACTTTATTTCCCTTCCCGAAATTAAAACCCAATTTAGAAAACCTCCCCTTTTCCGCATCTCTTTACCCATTCCCACCACCCGTACAAAAATAACCCCGGGGTGGGGGGGAGCGGTTTCAAGCCAAAACTTAAAAGGGGCTAGTTCCTAGGGGTTTTGGAGGGGGGGGAAAGGGGGGAACCCCCCCTTGGAAGGGTAAAAGGGAGGGAGTTTTCAGGGAGGGTTTGGGGGTTTTCTTTTTAAAGGGGGTTACGGCAGTTAAGGGTTTTCTTTTTGGTAGTAAAAAGGTAGTTAGGGGCCTCCTTTACTAGTTTTGCAGGAAAATCAGCCCCCCCTTAAGTTTAGGGAGGAAGTCAGGGCCCCCCCTTTAGCTAGGGGTAGGTTCCCGGGGCCCCCTTTTTTTGTGTGTAGGTATCAGGGGCCCCCCTTTAGGTAGTCAGGGCTCCCCTTTTTTAGTCAGGGCCCCCTTTATTTTAAAACCCGGGGCCCCCCCTTTTTGTGTTTAGGGCCCCCCCTTTATGTCAGGGCCCCCCCTTTTTGAAGCCAGGGGCCCCCCCTTTTTTAGTCAGGGCCCCCCCTTTTTGTAGTCCCCGGGGGGCCCCCTTTTTTAGTCAGGGCCCCCCCCTATTTGGGCCCCGGGCCCCCCATTTGTCAGGGGCCCCCCCAAATAGCCAGGGGCCCCCCCTTGTAGCCAGGGGCCCCCCATGTAGCCCGGGCCCCCCTTTTGTAGTCGGGGCCTCCCCTTTTGTAGTCAGGGCCCCCCATAGTTGCCAGGGGCCCCCCCATAGTTGGCCGGGGCCCCCCATAAATAGCCAGGGGCCCCCCTATACCCGGCCCCCCCATAGTAGTCGGGGCCCCCCCAAAAGCCGGGGCCCCCCCCAAAATCCTTCCCGGGGCCCCCCATTCGTAGCCAGGGCCACCCTTATTGCCGGGCCCCCCAATTTTTCAGGGGCCCCCTTAAAAGTCAGGGGGCCCCCCCTTATTTGTCAGGGGCCCCCATTATAGTCAGGGGCTCCCCTTAGTAGCCTGGGCCCCCCTTAGTAGCCAAAGGGGCCCCCCCCCAGTGTCAGGGGCCCCCCCAATTTTAGTTTAGGGCCTCCCCTATTTGGGCAGGGGCCCCCTTGTAAATCAGGGGGCCCCCCTTCGTAGCCAGGGGCCCCCCCTTTTGTTAAAACCAGGGCCCCCCCCTTTGTAGCCAGGGGCCCCCTAGTAGCCAGGGGCCCCCCTAGAAATCAGGGGCCCCCCAAAAAAAGCCAAGGCCCCCTTAATTAGTCAGGGCCCCCCTTATAGTCAGGGGCCCCGCTTAGTAGCCAGGGGCCCCCCAAAGTAGCCCGGGGCCCCCTTTTGTAAATCAAGGGCCCCCATAGTAGCCGGGGGCCCCTTTTTTTGTCAGGGGCCCCTTTTGTGTCAGGGCCTCCATTATAGCCAAGGGCCCCCCTTTTAAACCAGGGCCCCCCTTTTGTATCAGGGGCCCCCCTTTGTAAATCAGGGGGGCCCCCTTTTTTGTCAGGGCCCCAAATTGTCCCAGGGCCCCCCCCCTAGTACCAGGGCCCCCCCTTGTAGCCAGGGGCCCCCCTTCCCTTAGACTCAGGGGCCCCTTTTTTAGTATTCAAAGGGGCCCCCCCTTTGTAGCCCCGGGGGCCCCCCTTTTAAAAACCGGGCCCCCATTAGTACCCAAAGGCCCCCCCTGTACCGGGGCCCCCCATGTAAACCTGGGCCACCCCTAGTAGCCAGGCCCCCCCCCCCCCCCCTTTTAGTCGGGCCCCCCTTAGAAATCAGGGCCCCCCCTTTTTAGTCAGGGCCCCCCCCTTAGAGCCAGGGGGCCCCCCCCCCCTTATAGGCAGGGCCCCCCCCCCCTTTTAGTCGGGCCCCCCCCCCCTTAGTAGCAGGGGGCCCCCCCTTAGTAAACCAGGGCCCCCCCTTTGGGCCCCGGGCCCCCCCCCCCCTTTTAGACCGGGCAACCCCCCCATTTGTAGGGGCCCCCTTAGGGCCGGCCCCCCCTTGTAGCCGGGGCCCCCCCTTTGTAGTTTAGGGGCCCTCTTGTATCCGGGGGGGCCCCCCCTAGTAAACCAGGGGCCCCCCTTATTAGTCAGGGGGCCCCCCCTTAAATTTTTGTCAAGGGGCCCCCCCCCTTATAAACCAAGGGGCCCCCCCCCCCTTGTACCGGGGCCCCCCTTAGTAGGGCCGGGGGCCCCCATGTAGCCAGGGGGGCCCCCCCTAGTAAGCCAAGGGCCCCCCCCTATAGCAGGGCCCCCCTAGAAAACCAGGGCGCCCCCCCCTAAATTTGGGCCCGGGGGCCCCCCCTAGTTTTTCCCGGGCCCCCCCCCCCCCCCCCCCCAATTTTTAGGGCCCGGGCCCCCCCCCTAGTAGCCAGGGGGGCCCCCCGGGAGGGCAGGGGCCCCCCCCCCCTTTGAAACCCAAAGGGGCCCCCCCCCCCTTTTTTAAATCAGGGGGCCCCTCTTAGAAAATTTCCGGGGCCCCCCCCTAGTAACCCCCCGGGGGGCCCCCTAGTTAGTCCCGGGCCCCCCTATTTCCGGGGGCCCCCCATATAGCCCGGGGCCCCCCCATTTGTTTTGTCAGGGCCCCCCCATAGTTCCCGGGGCCCCCCCTAGGGAGCCCCGGGGGGCCCCCCATTTGTAAATTTTAGGGGCCCCCCCCCCTTTAGTAGCCCCGGGCCCCCCCCCCCCCCTTTGTACCAGGGGGCCCCCCTTAGTAGTCAGGGGCCCCCCCTAGGGACCAGTGGAACCCCCTTTGTGTCAGGGGCCCCCCTTAAATAGCCAGGGCCCCCCCCCCTCAGTAGCCAGGGGGCCCCCCCCTTAGTAGTCAGGGGCCCCCCTGAAAAATTCAGGGGGCCCCCCCTATTTGCCAGGGGCCCCCTTAGATAGTTTAAAAAAAAACAAAAAAACAAAACCCCCACCCTTTTCCTGGCTCCCCGGGTCCCCTTTCCCCGGGGTCCCCTCCCGGCAGGTTTCCCCCCCCTACCCCGCTCGACTCCGCGCCGGGTCCGTACTGGGGCCCTGCATAAAGGGGGCGTGGTGATGTGCGGGCACCGGCCGCCTAAAGGGGCACCAGTAGGGGCCGGGGGCCCGGCAGGCTTTAAAGGGCCCAATGCGTTTTGCCTGCCGGGGAATCAGGGGGAGCGCAAACGAAAATTGGCGCGTGCTCCCCGACCCGCGCAGCCCCCGGGGGTCGGGGACAATTTGTCCCCCCCCCCGGGGCCCCTTTTTGGGGGCCGGACGCGGGGCCCGGGGGTCCAGTGGGCCGGAAAGCCGGCCGGGCCCCGGGGGGCGACCCCAAAATGCCTCCCGGGGGCCCCCAGCGGCTGGGGGGGCCCCCCCGGGGGATTCCCCGGCCCCTGGGGCCCAGCCCCCCCCTTTTGTGAAGGTATCTAAATACCGGGGAGGATTTTTTGAAACGCCCCCCCAAACCCCTTTTTTCTAAAAAGATGAAGGGAAATATCGTTTAAACCCGGTATTCGAATTTCCAAAAATTTTTCTAAGGACCTTAAATTTCCTTAAACCCCGCAAACTTACAAAAAAGCAAATTGACCAAACAAAAGCGAAATTAACCCCAAATGGAAGAGGGATACAAAATCACAAATTCCTTGGAAAAAATTTAAACCCTGCTCAAGAAGAAAAAGACAAAAAAATTTGACATCTAAAAAAAAAAAATTGCTCCCCCAAAAAAAGTTAAAAAAATTCAGGGGGGATCGAAGGACTAAAAAAGGGTTTAATCGAGTATATACCTGGGCAGAAAAGTAGAACGCAAACCCCTTTTTTGATTCCCAAAGTTAACGGGCCACGTCGAGCAAAAAAGGAAAAAACCACCTTTAGTGATAAATTTTTCTGCTGAAAAAAAAATTTCCACCCCCAAAACCATTTTAGGGAAAAAAAACTACCCAAAAATAAGGGAAAATTTTTTTTTTTTTTTAGAAGAAAAAGAGCAATTTTTAATTTGGTTTGGGATCTTTGGGGGGCACAAGGGATTGCATTTAGGGATTGTGGGCAGACAAAATACGCCCAATAGATGCCAGAGTAAACCCCAACAAAAAAAAAAAAAAAGATCTAGAGGACTTGGCTATTAACATTTCTTCTAAAACCTTAACGCTTTTCCCAGAATGCATTTTTAACAAGGGCTTAAAATTTTGCCGGGGGTTAATGAATCCCCAATTTTTTTGATTTTTTTTTTTCGATTTTTTAACGCATGTGTCGCAATATACGATTAAAAATTTTTGGCATCACAAAAAAAAAGGGGTTCAATGATGAAAAAATTAATGAAAATAAGTCTAAGGAAGATTACTTTCGACCCAAAAAAAATTGTTTCCCGCTCTAGAAATATTCAAAACCGTCCGTACTAAAAGAAAATTTTAAAAAGGGATGGAAAAGAGAAAAAAAAGCTGTTAAAAAATAATGTAATAGGGAGGAAAGGAAAGCCTTAAAAAAATTAAAAATTGGATTCAAATTAATTTTTAAAAAAAGGCGGATAAAAGGGTGGGGGGACTGTTTAAAATTAAAAAAATCCACAGTACCAGAAAAAAGCAAAAAAAAAAATTGGAGGATAAAAATGTTATTTGCAAAACCCAAGTGGGGACTAAATGAATTTAAAAAAAGACATTGAAATGATTTATTGAGGAGGCTCATATGAAGGGCTTTTTTATACGTATGAAAAAAATGCTTAATTAATAAGAAACCGGGGTACCTATTTTTTACTTTACCAAAAGGGTTTCATAAATCGATCAATCACCCCCCGGTTGACCAATTTTATCTGGGGCCACTCTATCTTTGATCCCATTGCGAATTATATTGACAGTTTTTTCAAAATAGAGTTAAGTCTACCCCCACAATCTTGAGATACAGTCAAAATTTTTACAAAATTGGGGACATTTACATAAGGACTAACATTTATGTGTATTTTTGATATAATCATTATTACCAACATCCCCCTCAAGAAGGTATATAGAGTAAGGGAGGCACTAAGTGAAAGCCCCGTTACCTTAAGTAACCGACATTTGCGTTTATTAGTCATTTGCGGACAGTCCTAAAGAAAAATTTTTTTTGATTTGGTGATGCGTTTTACTTGCAGCTCGGGGGAAACCTGATGGGTCCCCTGTGGCCCCAAAGTTTTCCCCAATGTCTTCATGGCTGCTTGGAGAATAAATCATTTTAAACTTCAGAATAGCTAAATATAAAAGGGGGTTTGGTTAATACGGATGACGTTTCGCCTTTTGGACGGGCAGAGACACAATTATGGATTTCTCAAAATATATCAAACTATACACATTAATTGAGTTCACATACGAAAAAAATCAGACCATACATTATTTAGATGAAACGGGTCACAAAAAAACATCAAGGTTTATACAAACAAATTTACACCCAAAAAAATTGTGAAAATTTTTTAAAATCCCAAAAAGTTCACTCCACAAGTGTTCACCATTCCCAAGGGGGGAATTTAACGAGCCCACGCATTTGTTCCGTGACCAAAATTTTGGAACAAACATAGGATAATCCCGAAAATTTTAACAACGGGGGTTTGAGAAACTAAGTTCTAGAGATGGAACAAACTTTATGCAAAAAAAGAAGAAAGGGTTTTCTTATTTAAAAAACCAAGAAAAACCGCCAGGGTAGGATTACATTTTTGTATCTAAATATGAGGGTTTATGCCCCCATTAAATTAAAAAAACAATCAAAAATAGGGGTATCTCATGGGGGGGCATGCAAAATGGGGGATTGTTTTTTAAAGAGAAACCTATTTTGTTTTACCGCAAGGGACCACTTTTGGGCAATACTTGGTTCACACTGCCACTAAAAAGAGAAACAAAAAAACGAAAATTACAAAGGGGAAAAAAAAGGCACATATGCATGTTAAATTTTAAAAAGCAGAGACAAAATAAAAAAATCTCCCCACAAGCATACTTATTTAAAGCCGGTTTTTTACCTGCAACAGTACTCAGTGGGGTACCTTATAAAATGCCCATGCGGTAACCTTAGTGGACAAACCACAGGATGGTAAAATACCATAAACGAACAAAGGCTGCCCTTAGGATTTTAAAACAAAAAAGAGATAAAAATGAAATTGTGGAAGGGGGGATAAGGAAAAAAAAATAATGTGAAGTACAGTGGCGAAACACTTTTTTGAGGGAAAACATAACGTAACAGAGTTAAAATGGTGGTATTTGGGGGAATTAAATGTGGGATTAAAACAAACAAGCTCTTTATTAAAGAGAGAAAAGTTATTGGTAATTTCCCTAGATGCCCCCCAATCCACGGGCTTTAATGAAAACATTAAACTTAAAGTGTTTTAATTATATCCCGGGAAAAAGTTATGTACTGTTGTTCCCGCGGGTTATATATAAGGACAGTTACATCTCCTGCGCATGCTTGTAAAAGTTTACCTCAAACGTCGCACGGATGTCGGGGCGGCCCGGGGCGTCCAGCTACTCCTCCCCAACCTCTCG